>CM037852.1:231346494-231403217 GCA_021234595.1 Delia radicum | reverse complement strand
TTGTGAATGTGTTAGTAATATTAGTACACAAAGCAATGTTAACCTTTATGTCAGCAGCCAAAAAATTATACATAAACATACACACGGCATACCAGGGTATGTCATACATTTTGTAGCGTAATTTTTACAATTACAGGGGAGTTAGTTCGCCCCGGTAGGCTAATTGGTAGCGTGCTGGCTTATCAGTGCGGGGGTCGTGGGTTCGATTCCCACCAGAGGCACTGTTCTGTTTTCGCCGAAGGTCATAGTAGCTAGTGCTCGGATAGGGTAATAAAGGGTCCGCTATCTAACGTTTTTTTTTTTCAACTAGTGCTTATTTCGTGAATGTTAACACTTAGCTCATGTCTGATTTGACAGATAATTAGTTTTATCCTTCCGCTGAACGAATATGGTCCGTTTGTTCGTTATCTTGTGAAAAAAGTGAAAGAAACTGGCATTCTCATCGATAAACCAAAGAGTGAAAAGCCAAAAACAGTGCGTACACCCGAGAATATTGCTGCTGTGGCAGAAAGTGTGCAGTGAAGCGCCATCAACATCAATTCGCCGTAGTTCTCAACAATTAAACATATCGGAGACATCATTGTACACGAATTTTGCATAAAGACCTTGTAATGACGCCATACAAAGTCCAATTGGTTCAGGAGTTCAAAAAAAAATAGTTATTTGGCGGACCCTTTAGTCTACAGTGGAGTTCGGCTATAACGAACTTTTTTATAACAAACTCTTTTTCTGGTCCCAACGCATTTGCTAAACATATTTCATACAAAATAATACGGTTATAAACGAACATCGTTTTTAACGAACTTTTTATATAGCGAACTAATTTGTTGGACCCTTTTACAAGTTTTTATACAAATGTTTACGCTTATAAGGAACACATAAAAAATCGAGATTCTGAAATGAAAAATTCTGCTACAAATCTTAAAAATTTTAGATTTTTAATTGCAAATGAATTGCAATTAAATGAAAGAATTGTTGCAGAGTTACAAACAAAAATTTTAAAATTAGGAGAATTTAAGAAAAAATCTTGAAATTTTAATATTTTTTTTGGAAAATGTTCACATTACGAACTAAATCGTCCGGTCCCCACGAGTTCGTTATAACCGTACTCTACTGTATTTTGTAAAAATAAAATTTGTTTTTCCGGCTAAAAATGGAAAGTGGAAGAAAACAGTTTGATTCTATTGGCAACTCTTCTTCTTCAACATTCAACAATTACTAGCGGAGTTCCTCAAGGGTCCGTAATTGGACCTTTGTTATTTATGATTTATTTAAATGATCTCTTAAGAATCGTACATGGTTTATCCGTTCAGCCATATGTTTATGCTGATGATGTACAGTTTCTATGCTATGCTGAATGCACAGTTCTTAGATGTCTTGGAAGGTTGTGTTAATTTTGTTATTCAAGAAGTTTTGTCATGGACATCTAACAATGGTTTTTGTGTTAATGCTAGAAAAACGAAGTTGATGGGATTTGGATTTTGATTAATAATTTATCTGTAACGCTTAATGGTATGCCTTTAGATTTTGTGTATAGGATGAAATGTCTTGGAGTTTTTCTTCACATATGAATTACATTTCATCTAAGACTTCGTTTTTACTTAAGAAGGTTGTACACACTTGATCTATATCTGCCGTATTAAAATTAAAGTTGCAAATGCTTTTTTAATGCCACATATACTGTACTGTGCTGAGGTGATTTCTGTAACCACAGCTGGTGAATTTAGTAGATTTACTAAATTTTTTAATAGAATAATACGTTATATTTTCGGATTAAAAGTTCGTAATCATGTTACACGATACGTTTAAAAAATTCCTTGGTTGCGATTTCGAGAACTTTATTGGTATGAGAACATTGATATATTTTTACAAGTTAATCATAACATGCTTTTCTAACTATATTGTACAAAATTTCCTTTTCTCGCATTATATAAGAAATCCTCAAATAATATTCCCCCGCATTCATACTGGCTTTTTTGATCGCTCATTTAATGTAAGATTAATACGATTGTGGAATGCTTTACCCAGAGACTTAAAGTGTTTTTCATATTCGCCTCAGGTCTTTAGGCGAAAGCTGGAAGAACATGCCAAAACTCATAACTTAATTTAATCTTTTCTCCCTTTTTGATTTATTTATTTATTTTTTTTTTGTAACGATTAAACTGAATCCACTAATTATTTGTTTATAGAAATAATAATTTAAGCATTATCTGTATTTTTTCTTAAAATTTTAGTTATATAGATGAATTTCATATCAAAACCGATATTCGTTGAACCCGACCCCCTCAGAATTTGATGAAATTTAGCATATAGCTACATTTTACCTATACAAACACAACCTCATATTTAGAAATTGCATTTTTGAAAATATGTGGGCGTGGCAAGGTATCGAAGTTTTTGAAAAATCACTATAACATGTACTTTCAATCTGAGATTACTACGGAATGGCTGAACCGATTTCAAAGATTTTGGTACCATTAGAAAGGTATTTCAATTAGCTTTCGAAAACCATACACTGTAAATATTACACTGAAAAATTTTTTTGCCAAAAATAAAACTTTAAACTGGGAAAACACTTCAAAGGCCAAGTGTTTTTTTTTCCAAAAAAAATTTTTTTTAGAAGGGTCTATTTAATATATACAACATATCTAAAACTAAAATGGCGTTCTTTTTTCTTTTTTTTTTTTAAATTTAAAAATGCATCTCTTGTTAAATTCCTTATATTTTGATATCATTGTGTGACAAAAAAGGATAAAGTAACTATACTTTGAAAGTTATACAGATTTTTTTGTAATTCTAATGGATTAGAACAAGAATCGTATTATCAAAATTTTCAGACACCCCCAAAATATGGATTTACCCTTGGTAATTTTTTTTTTTTTATTTTCATTTTTTTAGATTTAATATATAATTTTGCGCAGCTCATACTGTTGACTTTCGGAATATTTGCTAACTTTTAGTGAAGTTTCATCTAAAGGTATCAGAGAATGGAAGCTTTGAGTTCCAGTAATAGTTTTATCATTTTTATACCTTAAAAATAGCTCTTCTTTTGTTTTGTTATAGTCGTCGGCGTCTGCATAAGCAACTTCTATGGAGGTCTTACAAGTTTGTGAAGCCCAATGATAAAGGTCTTTCGCCGTTTGAATTTGGTTTTTATTTGCAATGCTATAATTCCGAGCGCCATTTCCTCTACTAGCTAAGTGCAAGTCCCGATTCGTATGTAAAAAAATGACATTGCTGACAGGAGAAATGCTAATTCAAATGGATTTCGCTGAAATCTATTCGTTTGTAATACAAAATGCCGTTCAAGGATAATGCCGGTCAGTGATAAAAATCACGCCACGATACATCCGTTCGTTGTTTATTACAAAGATAACGAAAATAAATTCATAGAACCTTTGCCACAGTATCCGATTGTAATATCCATGATAACATAGCAATACAAAACAAATGCAACTTTATTAATTTATGTCATCATAAAATTGAGTTCGAAATATTCGCTGAGTGGCACTTTTACGCAACCAGCAATGGAAAATCTGCATGTGATGGTATAGGTGGGACATTAAAACGAGGCGCTCGGAATTATAGCATTGCAAATAAAAACCAAATTCAAACGGCGAAAGACCTTTATCATTGGGCTTCACAAACTTATAAGACCTCCATAGAAGTTGCAGACGCTGACGACTATAACAAAACAAAAGAAGAGCTATTTTAAAGGTATAAAAATGCTAAAACTATTACAGGAACTCAAAGCTTCCATTCTTTTATACCTTTAGATGAAACTTCACTGAAAGTTAGCAAATATTCCGAAAGTCAACAGTATGCGCAAAATTATATATTAAATCTAAAAAATGAAAATAAAAAAAAAATTTACCAAGGGTAAGTCCATATTTTGAGGGTGTCTGAAAAATTTGATAATACGATTCTTGTTCTAATCTATTAGAATTACAAAAAATCTGTATAACTTTCAAAGTATAGCTACTTTATGTTTTTTTTGTCACACAATAATATCAAAATATAAGGAAATTAACAAGAGATGCATTTACTTAAAAAAATTTAAAAAAAAAGAAAAAAGAACGCCATTTTAGTTTTTAGATATGTTGTATATATTAAACAGACCCTTCTAAAAAATTTTTTTTTTGGAAAAAAACACTTGGCCTTTAAAGTGTTTTCCCAGTTTAAAGTTTTATTTTTGGCAAAAAAAATTTCAGTATAATATAAAATTTTTACAGTGTATGTTTTCGAAAGCTAATTTAAATACCTTTCTAATGGTACCAACATCTTTGAAATCGGTTCAGCCATTCCGTAGTAATCTTAGCTTGAAAGTACATGTTATCGTGATTTTTCAAAAACTTCGATACCTTGCCATGCCCACATATTTTCAAAAATGCAATTTCTAAATATGAGGTTGTGTTTGTATAGGTAAAATGTAGCTGTATGCAAAATTTCATCAAATTCTGAGGGGGTCGGGTTCAAAATGTGCCTTTTTTTATAGGTTTTGATATGAAATTCATCATATGTCGATTTTTAATAGGGTCTTGACATTTTTTTAAATGTTTTAGACTGTTCGTTCACAATTTTATAAACTATAGTTGAAACTCCAATTTTGTACATAAATTTTAGGAAATAATTAAAAAAAAATATACACTGAAAAAATTATCAATCTAAAATATCTAATTGAAGATTTAATTTGAATTAAATTTTTTTCTACACAAATGTTTAATTGCATCAATTATTATTTTAATTGACTTTTAAATATATAAATAACTTATTTTATTTTAAACATAATTCTCAAATCATTTTTTCATAGATTTGTGGTTAAATAGAAAAATTTCAGTATAAAATACCAAATGCATTTGAAGTTTACAAACAAAACAAAAACACACACACAATTACACAAACAGACACACAGGATTACCAAAAACACATATACCTACTTATCTTTCACACAGTTATTTTTGAGTATCATATATTATTATTTTTTTGTAGATAGTAATTTATATTTATGTGTTTTCAATTAAAGCAAAATCAATTAAAATATTAATTGCCCAGCAAAACTTTGGTAATGGGTGCGATATAGTAATGCATTACCTTGTAATGTGTACTCCTTACCTGTATCATTATTTTCCAACAAGAAGTAATGAGTTACCGATAATTGAACACTCATGGATTACCTTGTAATGAGACCTCATTGCATTTGACATTACTTCAAAACATAAAATAATGACTTACCGATCATCAATTACATAATGCATTAATTATAAACGTAAAGTTATTATTAATATATATTTTTGAAAATCTATTTATAGACACATTACTTTGTGATTTTTTGTAAGCATAATGGTAAGGTGTATATTTTTGATATCACGAACGAACACACGAAGCACAACAACTCATCTACATTTTAAGTAATAAAATATTGTATGTATCGATAGATCAGTTGGTAGTGTTCTCGCCTAACTAATTGTTAAATACCAGAGACCCCAGGTTCGAATCCCAGCATGACCATGTCATTAAAAAAAAGTTATTTATTTAATTAAAAAAAAAATATCTGTAAAAAAAAAATTTTATGCATTTTTTACTTTTACTTTTTCCCACCATGTAACCATATAAGTAACCAGTTACCTTACCCCCTACAAGGTAATGAATTACTTTGAGGCTCATCGCCTGTATAATTCATCAGTGAAGTAACGTGTAAAGTAATGCATGAAGCCCTATGGCGATACATTACTTTACCCATGATTTGGTAATGTGTGGTTTTGCTGGGTGATTCAATAATTTTTTTAATTTTTTTAGTTTTTTCCGTGTAAATGTTTGTAGAAATTTATATCCGAAATATTTAATTTTTAAGCGGCGAAACTTTCAGACTTTCAAAATCATATAAATTTAATATGATAGCACCAATTTAGCGGCAAATTTCTTAAATATTTTTTTACTAGAAATATTCAAAAAAAGCTTCAAACATACTGGTATTTTTTAAATATTTTGAATTGATATGAAATTTTTGACTTATTTTGTGCCAATTTCGCTGTTTGGTCGTTGTAATTTTAAATATTTTGTGATTATTAAGAAGGCGGAGAATAGCACCCATGTCGAATACTCCCAAAACTTTTTTAAGCTGATATTTAAGATAAGTAAGATACTTATGAAAGTTCATTTGCAGATGAAAAAAATTACTTTCGTACCCAGAGGAATTATAGTTAATGAACTCGAATGTTGAATTTAGAGGTAAATCTACTTGATTTTTTTGCGAATAGTTATGCACCTAGAGATGCTATATACCGAATATGGAAACCTATTACTACATCGGAGCTTGATGCTTATCGGAGCATACATTTTTAGCTTGTGCCCCCATTATTAATATGATCTATGTGGGCGTTGTGGTGTAATGGTTAGCTCGTTGGACTGTTACACTCATGGTCCCGTGTTCGATTCCCGGTGACGTCAACATCAATTTAGAAAAATAATATGTATGAGTTTTCTATCACTTATATGTATCGCTGCGCCCACCTTCGGTGTTCCCATAGCACTTAACCCCACCGAAGTAAAATAATTAATCAGGGCTATGAAACAAAAAGCTTCAATAAATTCGCCAACTCTACATCAGGTGGCGAGCAACAACTGCTCTAAGACTTATCTACTCGCACAATTACAATGTTGCCATGTTTGAAGCCCTTCATCTTTCACCACCTTTCAGCTCTCCACTATCCCCTTTCCAAAGAAAGCAACACATTAATTAATAGGAAGAATTTCCTGAGTGTTGCTTCTCTTTAAAAAAAAAAATAAAAAATGATCTATGAGAAACCAACTTATATCTAATTTTTCGTTTTTCAATGGATCCTCCATTTTTTTTGGGCTATCAGGTGTTTTATCAGGTTTGATAATGAAAATGCTAGCAAGAAAAAGAAACTGACAAATAAGTAGCGAAATCTCTAATTTTGACGTTAAAACTTTAAAAAGACTATATATGTAACAGGCGCCAACGTTATTGTTTATATACAACTTTATTCCTTAGCCTACTATAAATTCCAAAAGTGAGATTCTGCTCAACATTTTGTAGATATTGCGCAATATAATTATGCATAACCTAAAATACACCTGTTCTTAATAAAATCTAATAGTTTCATTCCGTTTTCTATACAGTGCAATGAAACGAAAATGTTTTTCTTACTAAAAATGTACATACACTTAGAATACTATGTAGGTAAAGACCACTGCAAATGTAGTTAAAAACAAATGAAATTTCACTTAAAGAAAGGAAGGACTTACATTTCATTAAATTCAACTCACATTATCGGTTGTTTTCTAATGTTCGAAAAACTAACCGCATTTGTAGTAAAAATGAATGTGGTTCATTTTTACTACAATTATGATTCACTTTTAGTAAAAAATAAACAAACATTTATTTTTTTTATTTTTTTAAATAACAAAAAACTTCTGTAAAAAATAATGTAAAATCATAAAACAGTCATTTGATGTGGTTTGTTTTTTTAAATGAACTACAAGGTTAGTAAAAAATTTAATTTGTTCTACAAATGACTGGCATTTGCATTAAAAATAAAGAAACTGTATGACAACCCAAACAACTACAAATTTTTAAAGCAGAAGTTCCCTGAGTGTACATTTGTTAAAGCATACGCGGGTATGCTGGCTGCAGACTTATGGAGTTAATCGCAAAATCTACTTGTAAATTTGATAGCAAGCAAATTATACGACTTTTCTTTAGGGGAAATGATAAAATACAATATTTTAGGAGGCTACCCCAAGACGACACGGCCCCTAGAACTCTAGATATATCAATTTGAAAATTAAAAACATACCCTGATATGCGGGTGCAGACATAAAGGTTAAAAGAAAAAAAAAATTATTATCACCATGTTCTTTTACAAAAGACAGACGAACTTTTGAATTTGACCCCTCTGTGTGACACTTTGGTTCCATCCTTATTTTCTATATCCTTCTGCATCACCTCCTCTTGCCCTTTTTGCTGGTATTGTCAATTTAACATTATATGAGATGTTGTTGCTATTTTTTTTTTTTTTTTGATAACAGCTGTTGTTTTATTTTTTTAATACCACACATACATACACACATTTACACAATAATCACACATACATTTAAAGATATTAGTTACATTGACATATTGTTAGAGTGAGCAACTATTTTGTTGTTTTTTTTTCGATTTGCAATATCTTTTACAGTTTTGTTTTTTGTCTATGTATTATTTTTTTCATCTTAGCCATCAATGAAAGCTGCTTCAGAGCCAAGCTATTCCAAGTATTATGGACTGAGGGTGACGCTGCTGATGATGATGATACTTATTGAGCTGGTCTATAATGACATGTTTTTTATGAGTTTTTATATCATTCACGTATAAGATCAATAGTGTTAATGTTTTATGGTCGACATTATGACACATACACACACACCCACACACATACAAAACTGTCTTCAACCAGTCCATACAATACGGTTTTTCACTCACTCCTTGTTCCCAAACTATATAAAATGTCATCTATATTTTCTCATTTTTATTATAATACACAAATGTACTACGTATAAAAAATAAAATAAAGAAAAATAAAGGACTAAAAGCAATTTACACAAAACACATTATACTCATTAAGATAGATAGATAAAACTGAAAATGAAAAAAAAAAGAAAAAAAACGTTGACTGTCCACTTGGGTCAACATACGAGTAGCATCATGGATGATACTTTTGCTACTACCATGTCACTGGCATACCATGAAACTCGCTTCTTAAATTTAATATTAAAAAATAAATACTGACTATACTTAAAAAAAATTGAATATAAAGAAGAATTGAAATTGAATTAAACTAATTTTCTTTAAGCAAACAAAGGAAATTGCTTGAATTTGTCCTTAATCCTTTTTCTGTAAAGTTTCATGGTTTTCACTTTCTACTATAAACAAAAGGATTTTAAATTGAAAATATTAGAAAAATAATAAAACTTAAATATTTCCAGTTAAAATCCGTTAATGCTTTATATAAATTAAAGAAAAATAAGAAACTATTGGTTGTATTTATAATAAAACGGAGAAGATCCTTAATGGAATATAAATTTATTCATAATAAAGGTTTTGTAAAATATAAATGGATTTCTATTGATTTAAACATTATATAGAATAAAACATGTAAATTTGGTATGTAAATATAAATTCGTTTTAGGACACTAAAATAAATTCGACAATATTTTAAGATATACACTCAAAAAAATAAGTTCGTTGAAAAGTTAGTAAACGTCTTGTAAATCAGGTATACTATTTTTCAGCAAATTTTCTACTAAAATTATGTTTTTAGCTAAAATTTTAGTTATACTTATTCAGCACTTAATTGTTTTGTAGTAATGTTTTATTAATGTTTTACTAATGTTTTACTAATTTATTTTGCTAAAATAATTGTGCTGAATAGCACATTAATGAATGAATTAGAGGTTGCGGCATGTCAAGATGTAGTAGTGACGAGGAAAATGATACTAAGAAGTACAATTCTAGTAAGACATATAAAAAAAATCAACCATGGCAGAATTTTGTATCTGTTTTTCATACATATAACAAAATTGTGGTTTAAAACAATTTTAATTTTGCTTTGTCACCGGCTTGTGAAAGTAATTGTCTATTAATTAAATAAAACACAAAATAAAATATTTAAATTTAATAAAGATTAAATGTGTATTTCTAAACTAAATGTTTATAGAGATAAATAATCCAGTGTGGTAAAATTGCAAACAAACATACAGACAGGTAGAGCAACTGAAGCTAAAGACAAGACACACATCTTACCTAGATTTTTATGTTTCCTTTTTCATATTGCAAAAAAATTGTTGTATATTTTATATTTTGTTATTTTTTCGATTCGTTATCTTCGGCATATGCGTTCCTTTAAAAGATAGCATCATTTAGACAACCATTGATGTAAGTAGTTGAAAGATGAATAATTTTCATTTTCATTGATGATACATTTGTTTATGTTATAGTACACAATTATTTATATTTTTTTAGATATTACATTAATTCATGTCGTCAATTTGGGAGTATGAACAGTTTTTATATTTTGTAACGTATTGTAAATTATTTTTAAAAGAATCACAAAAATATGCTTTATGATTTTCAGCAAATAAATTAACTAAAGTATAATTTTTCTACAAATTTTTTGAGTTTTTTTCAGTCTACTAATATTCAGCAAAAATTTTATTAATTTTTAGCAAATGTTTTTTAGTTTCTAATCCACTAAGTGTTAGCAAAACTTTTGCTAAATCTACTAATTTTGTTACTTAAAATCAGCTCCTCCTGATTAATATTTTGCTGAATCAGCAAAATTTTTGCTGACTTTACTAATTTTTTTTTATTTTAACAACTATTTTTTAAACGCTCTTTGGATTAACCACTACTGCAAATAATTTGAGATGTTATTAAACTATTTTAAATAAAAGTTGAAAAGGCTTAATTCTCTAATTCAATTTTCTAAAATGAACGAAATTTTACTCAAATTTCATTCCGAAAAAGCATTCTTATAGAACGAATTCTTAGCGCTTTGACAGGGTTTTTAGAAATGCTAATGGGCAGGGGTACGAATGGGAAAAAGTCACCGCCTAAAGCATGGTACTTTGAAAATTAAACATCTGCTTAGGCATAATTTTTAAAACTGTCTACCGTTTAAGATAGGATTGTGAAATTTGGTAATTGGGTAGAAATCCGTCTAGTCCCGAGTAGAAATCCGTTTAGTCGGGCTTTTTGTAATTTCATTCAGCCGGTGACATAAACGAGACAAGTTCTGACCAAACCGGTGAAGCTTAGTATCGAGCTTAGATTCGTCTTCGCAGTGACGGAATTTTTGGTAAGCTCATACGGGACGAACTAAAAGGGGAAATATTGACGGCGTGCAATGTGAATACGTTAATTCACATATAAAATACTTTTTGAATATTTCGAAAGAAACGTAGTAAAAATTAAGATTCAAAAGTAAAAATGTTTCCCTCTTTATGACCAACTTAAACCGCTGAAGTAAGAAAATTGATATTTAGAGACATGGAAATCTCAAATAAAAGCATAGAGAGAGAACCTATGTGGATGAGTTCTAATGCATTTTTTCACTAAACTAATGAAGTTTTGTCTACATTTAAGCGCGGAGATTCTGAACAAAAAACTTCGTCATTTTAATGACTCTTTTTCATGGAGCGTATTAAATTTTAAATAAATAAAATTAAATTTTTAATAAAATTGTATGGAAAACTACAATTTAATGAAAAGTTTTAAATATACGAGTTCCAGCGAAACTTCATAGATCTGTTGCAAAAATTCATTGCAGATAATTCTCTCAGTGCAATATTAAAATGGAGTTGAAAAGGGAAAAAGTCCTCCCCTTAATTACCCAGCCCAAAACACTGGAGCTAGGAACTTCAAATTTGATATATAGTCATCCACTAACAAAGAGAGTCTACTGATGGGTTCTCTCGGACCTTTGTGAAATTTAGATATGTGATGGAGTATAGAAAATATGGGACCCGTATTACTTAAACCGGTTAACACGGTGTACACACTAGATATTAACTTTGATATTTTTCTATCAGCAAACTTCAAATTCAATCGCAGAGAGAATTACATTACGTGGGAACCACACATTACTGTCACTGTTAGTATTATAGCTGATATCAAAAGACAGTTGTTATGATAAATCTCTAAACAACAATATCATGATATGAGCTGTCAAAATACACAATACATAAAAGATTACAAGCAAAAACATAAACAAAAGTTATACGCCTAACATTAAAAACTACATGAATAAAAAGTGTATTAAAAATTCTTTAACTGCTATAAATCAACTTTAAGCTATTTTTAATCGCATAGATGAAAATTGTACGAATAAACGAACGTCTTTATCCACGGAAAACAGAAAATTATGAGAAGACATGATATAAATATAAATATGTGTTCTCCGCCCTAAACATTATGTCATTATTTTGCGCGACATCCACATATAAAATTAATTAGATTTGTAATGACAATTATAAGTAGTTGCCATTACCTAATGAAGAATAGCCCACTTATAATCTGGACCAAATATTTTAATAACTTTTTAAGAAAGAGTGGCACATGACAGTATGATATATCAAATTTAAAGTATTTTGTGCAAAAAAAAACTAAATGGTGTTGACAGAATCTTCCGAAAACTAAAAATTGTGATGCGGATGTCAAACCATCCATACATAGTTGTTTTGAGCATAACAATTTGTTTAAAAAGATTTTTTTGTAGCCATACTTCAAATTCAATTAAAAAAAATTAGCCTGCTGCAGTTTAAAGGCAGGTACATATTTAAGCAATTTAGAGCCACAAATTCTTCCTAATGTAGCCAACGGTCACACACTCACAATATTTTTTCCGTAAAGACTACTGACTACACACATTCAATTAACTGAAAATCTGTTTGAAAAAAAGGGCTACTTACCTTGTCGTTTAAAACAATTGTATTTTTTAGTTTATTTTCAACTGTTGAAAAATTAATTGACAAAATCAATAAAAACAATAGATTGTGTTCGTTTATTTCATTACACAAATAATATAACAACTTTTTCTTTTAAATAGAAAATTTTAACTGAATAATTTAACTAATTACCGAAAGTCTGGTTAGTTGTTTATTTTATTTGTCGAACAACAGACAGAAAGTTAAAAAATATATTTCTTTGGTAATTTAACGGTATAATCCATTGAAACAACTTTACCGATAAAATTTTTAAATAACTGTTGAACTTTTATGGAAAAGTTCTTGTGAGTGCACATTTCAATATGATAAATTATGCTTTTAAATATCACATAATAGTGGAAAAACTAATTTTTCCTGACAGGTTCAAGTCTGTTTAGAAAGATATTATTCTCCCAAAACCGATTTATTTAATTCAGTTTTATTTCTAGGGGTATTGTTCTGAACTAAGTATACCTAAAAATTAAAAACCGTATTTGGTAGAAATTTGTCAATATTATTTTTTTTAATTTATTCTTCATTGAACAATTTTGATACACTCACAAGAACTTTTCCATAAAAACCAACAGTTATTTAAAAGTTTTATCGTTAAAGTTGTTTCAATGGAATATACAGTTAAATTAACAAAGAAATATATTTTTCAACTTCCTGTCTGTTATTCAATAAACAAAATAAACAAAAAAAACGGATTTTCCGTCGTAGTTAAAATATTCAGTTAAAATTTTCTTTTTAAAACAAAAAGTTGTTATATTACATCGAGTATTGAAATAAACGAAAATATATTGTTTTTATGGATTTTGTCAATTAATTTTCAACAGTTGAAAATAACTGATTTTAACTTATTTTCAGTTAATTTAATGTGTATATTCAGTAGTCTTTACGGAAAAAATATTGTGAGTGTATGAAAAAAAGTTTTACAAATGACCACGTGCTTGATTACCAAGAAGACAAGAATGGAGCAAAATTGATGATTAATAGTTATTTTGTTAAAGTTCTGCCTATTATGGAGGCTCTAGCTTTTCTAAAACTTCGGGTTCTGATGGGATCTTTAGCCAGATCGAAATACTAGTATCAACCTAGCTAATATGTTTGATTTGCTTTATTATTGTAAATATACGGAGGTTGAAAGCTCGTTATAAATTGAAAATAACATAAAAATAATCTCGGTGTATATAAAAACAAAAAACTAATATAACTGTAAAAAATATTACTTGAGCCAGAGTACACACTAAAATTTTTTTATATAAATAGAACATTTTTGCATTTATAGTAATTAAATGTGCTAAAGTCCCAAAACTTATTTAACAAATTGTGAAAAGCAATCTGATGTAGGCGTGTCCCTATCCGGATTTCATTCCTGCCTAAGGAAATCTTCAGGGGACTTTGTTATTAGAATTTCTAGAGATATTTGTTATGTTAAATCACAAACTCAATGAGAATTTCTTGTCCTCGTCTAGGAGCGAGATTCAAAATTTAAAATATCAAAGAAAAAACAAAATCAACAACAAAAAATTGTCACAATTGGCTTTGTCATCTTCCAAATACTACTCTGTTTTTTTGACAGACCTAGCAATGTAGTGACGTTTATTCAAGTAAATCAACAATATAAAATCATATGTTTTCTATTAGTGTCAGTTACATTTAAATTTGCACAAGCACCTGCATATTTGTTATTTAAATTTATTTTCATCGGGATAAACATTAATTGCATTTATAGTAATTGCATTTTTGGTCTTCAAAGTTTAGTAACGTCATGATGCTTGTTAGGAAAAGACCGAACCACGTGCTTGATTACTAAGAAAACAGGAACGGAGCAAAATTGATGATTAATAGGTTTTTTGTTAAAGTTCTGCCTATTATGGAGGCTCTAGCTTTTCTAAAACTTCGGGTTCTGATGAGATCTTTAGCCAGGTCGAAATACTGGTATCAACCTAGCTAATATGTTTGATTTGCTTTATTTTTGTAAATATACGGAGGTTGAAAGCTCGTTATAAATTGAAAAAAAAATGTTATATTTTTTTAAAGTCTAAAGTTCAAAGATTTCAAGTGTAATTAATTTTTATTCTAGCTTTTATATAACTTTAACAATTAGAGTTAAAATTTATAAAAAAAAAAAATCGTTTACACATTTTATTTAATTATTTCCATTTAACAGAAAACAAAAATAAATTTGTTAGTAAAATTATAATTTCTTTAAAATTTAAGAAATAAAATTTTTTTTAATTTTTCTTTTGTATAAATTTTTAACCATTTACGTTTTTATTTCAATTATTCACTCCTTAATAAGCACAACTAATAACACTGTGCTACACAGAAAAATCACTCGTCAAATAATCTAGTGTAGGTTGTATTGTCTAGCTGAGTGTAATACAAACCCGATATGAGAAGTTGCAATACACATACGCTCAAATTTTCGAGATAATGGTAAAAGAGTATTTTTTTGCGATTTCTGAATCTTTTGGTGTTGCAACTAAAACTCAGTTGAATTAGCCGAACTTTGTCGTAATAACTAATGTTCAGTTGTGGGTTAGTACTAAAACCCGCAACTCAAACTCGTAATTACCGAATTTCAGTTAGCAAATAGCAATTTTTTTTCTGTGTGTAGAGATTTTCTTAAGGCTTCTCGAGCGGAGAGGTTTCTTAAACGGACTGCAACTCCATACAGTACCTACATTAGGTTGGCCCAAAAATATTTTTGTTGAGCTTCGCACAAAGATACTTCAAATAATGTAACATGGTATCTATCGTAATATATTAACACAATTTCAACATCCTACGACTACTGGAAGGCACTGGTGCACTGCAATAATTTTTGTTGGCTATTTCAACCAAAATCTTAAAATGTTTTATCTTCCTATCGATTTTGATAATCATATGTAAAGGTGGCATGAAGAAAGCATATTATCCACATATGGTAAAAGTTTCCTGATTATTGATATTAAGGATCTTTTTATACTGAAACTTTACTATTTAACATACAGTATATGAAAAAATTATTTGACAATTATGTCTAAAATAAAATATGTATTTATATACTTAAAAGTCAATTAAAATATTATATTAAATATTTGTTTAGAAACAAATGTAATTCAAATCAAATCTTTTATACAAGTTAATAATGTCGATTTGTACAACATATGGCATAACTATCACATATGGTTTGTGTCAATAATAACAAATGTGGTATTTTTGAGGGTAAACTACTGTCATTATAATTCAGTATTCGATAGACGACAAAATGTAAACACACATTTTTTTCAATCGCTATAATAATGTCGAATTTTGTGCCTAAAAAAGATGTTTTGCGGTGAAGTCTGATCACCTTCTTTCATTTGAAGAAAACAGGCTGCGGAAAGTTATCGATTGTTGGTAGAAGCTTAGAGTCAACATGCACCAACTCAAAAAACTTGTAAACGATTGCTTGCGCAATTCAAAAGTGGAGATTTCGACACAGAAGACAAGGAGAGGCCTGATCAGCTGAAAAAGTTTGAAGACGAGGAATTGGAAGCATTACTCCACGAATATTGTTGTTAAACGAAAGATGAACTTCGCACAACTAGTTCAAAAGTGACTCAACTCAAAATTTTAATTTTTCGGGCTTATATGCTTAAACTGTGCACAATATAAAGTTGTAAACATTTTTTTTTTTCGAGTTCTGAAAAATTAAAAATTTTGAGTTGAGTCACTTTTGAACTATGTGTGCGACTTGCATTATCATTGGGAGTCATACAACAAGCCATTTCCCTACGTTTAAAAACATTGTGATTCATTCAAAAGCAAGGAAATTGGGTCCCATATGAATTAAAGCCGAGAGACGTTGAAAGGCGATTTTGTATGTCGGCAATGCTGCTTGAACGCTACAAAAAAAAGCCATTTCTGCATCGTATTGTTACGGGGGATGAAAAATGGATACATTACGATAACCCCAAGCGCAAAAAGTCATATGTTAAGCCCGGCCAAAAAGTCAAATGAACGCCGAAGCCGAATATCCATTGCGCCAAGGTAATGCTCTGTATTTGGTGGGATCAGAAGGGTGTTTTGTATTATGAGCTGTTGAAACCGGGTCAGACAATCACAGGGGACCTGTACCGAACTGATTCGTTTGAAGAGAGCAATCAACGAAAAACGACCAGAATATTCGACCACACACGCGGCCATAATCTTCCATCATGACAACGCTCGGCCACATGTTGCAGGACCGGTCAAAAACTATTTGGAAAACTGTGCATGGGAAGTTTTGGCTCACCCGCGACATTATTAACTTGTATACCAAATAGATATTTTGTTTAAAAACGTTGATAATTTTTTCTATGTATAGAAAAGGTACCATAACTTTGTCAATTTCCAACCGATTTTTAACAAATAAAAAAGCATTTTACTCAGGAAATCACTAAATTTAAGAATATTTTTGTGTAAAAAAAAATATTCGAAAAAGAAAGTTGAAAAAATTAAATAAAATCAAAAATGTTAATTGTTAGTAAGAAAAGCACCGTTTAAAAATTCCAAATCGGCTAAAAAAATACTAATTTAAAATGTTTAAATTCTCAAGTAGTCGCAAAAATATTCTTTTTCCGTTATCTCGAAAATTTATGGGTATATTGGAACTTCTCAAACTGGTTTTGTAATACACTCCGTTAGACTTACAAACTACACTAGGTCACTTGAAAACTGATTGCATTTAGTTTGTTTTTTGTAGCACCGTGTAATTATTTTTTCATATTACATTAATTCACAAAATCTCTTAAAGTTTATGTTCTGGACACAATTTTGACAAGACCCAAATGAATGTGCAATAAAAATAAAAGATTTCTTATTAACTAATTTTAAAATTATTGCCAAACGAAAGAAATTTTATCTTTTAGTATTACATACACTGAACATTCTTTTACACAGACACTCACATCTATTCCCATATCCATACACTAAATGCCATAAAAAATTTTATGTGATTGTTATTAGAGCAGTTCGTTTTATATATTTTATGTGAATTATGGCCGTCAATTGTGGCCTTAGTGTATTTCTATGATAATTTCAAATTATAGCAATGTATTTGTTTTTTTTTTTTTTTTTTGTATGTATGTGTGGTGGGTACATACAACTTAAAGCACTTCGAGAGGGGAAAAAAATTGCTTTTAATGCATTTCTTTATGGCAAAAACAACTTATTTCCGCTCCATAAACATTCGTTTAGTGGTTGTTGTTTGAATGGTTGGTTAGTTGGCGGTGGTAGCCTAAAACTACACGACCAACGTTGCTTTTGAGTGTTGTTTGGAGGACAAGGGACATCCCAAAAGTTTTATAAAATATATATTGAAATAATAATAATACTTGTACAAGTATCATCATCATCATCATTGCCACCAACAAAATCAGTAGCATCATCATTTCTAAGTACAAAGATATAGTTGTGGGAAATTTTTAAACAATTTTTTCTCCCGTTAGTTCTTTTAACGCGAGTTTTGTTCACTTTTCAGTTAAAAAAATAAAAATCATAAAAAAATTACGCAAAAAATAAAAAAAAAAAAAATAAATAAATGAGACCACTTAGCCAAACATGGCAAACGCCCATTGTGAGGTTGGTTGATGTTGATCATAATGATGTTTGGGCCACTTTTTTCATTGCAATTTTTTCGTTCATTCAGCCAGCCAGCAGCTATTCATTCATTTATACAACCAGCCAGCCATCTAGCCAGCCATTTCACATAACTCCCTATAGAGTAAAAGACACAAAATGTTCTTTTTTTTCATATCTTTGTATTTTTAGTCATTATTTTCTTTTTGTACATATTTTATAGCATAGAAGTTTGGACTTTTTCTTCTTTTTTTATATATAAATTGTGATGAGTATTTATTGCAAGCTGACCAAATTGTTCAATCTCAGTTGAATTTTGTTTAATTTGTTAAAAAAAAAAATCTTCTTCAACAGTTGATCAACATCTGCTACTCAAAATGTTTACTTTGTGTGTTGAAAAAAAAAAAATTATATACAACTGCACTATTTCCAATTTTATTTTAAATATTTTTAATGTTCTTCTTATTTTAAACGAGCTTAAGATCATTTAGTTATTAATTATAATTATTTCTTATTCCAATATTTCGTCTCCACATTGGGTGACGTCTTCAGGGAACAATTATTACAATTTGATTAAAAAACAAAAAAAAAAAAACAAGTTTTTAAATCCAATTGTAATAATTGTTGCCTGAACAAGTCACCCAATGTGGGGACGAAATATTGGAAATAAATAATTATTATTAAATAAATGATCTTAACCCTAGAAGGGTACTGTGAGTAAAATTTACACACATAAGGAATAGATTGGTTCGTAAATCAAGAGGTTGGCCACACTGAAAGTCAAGCTACTAGCAGTGCTTCGCCCACTCTGTCATTAGTCGGCTGCCGCAAGCATTGAATGGTGTTGTTTGATTTATCGCGCTTGTGGACAGTTTAAAAAAGTTAGTGAGTAAAATTAACTTATCGGTACCCTTTACGTACTAAATTGTGTGAGTCAAATTTACTCATCAGTACCCTTTACGTACTAATTTGGGTGAGTCATATTTCCTTATCAGTAACTTACTACGTGTCTAAAAAATATATTTTGTGCTGAATTATTACAATTATGTTTTTGTTTTGTATTATGTTACCGTAAAGAAAACTATAGAGCATACAGATGGAAGGTCGCGGGCTATCAGAACAAAATATTTTGAATGCAATACTTGAACTAGAATCTGAGGAAGGAGACAATTTGGAGTTGGAATTTTGTAACTTTAATGAGGATTATTGGGACAGTGTTGCAGATCCGGAATATCAACCACAAACGGAAGAATTAAATGATGTCGAAGGAAATTTGATATACGGAATCATAAATGCAGAAGAAGCTGAAAAGGAAGAAAGGGAGGAAACACCTGGAAGCAGAAAACGTAAAAAACAGAAACTTAGTGAGGGGAGAAGAAATGAAAGATCAGCTGCTCAAGAAATTCGTGAAACAGAAGAGGTAATTACAATTATTACACCTAGTACCAACAATCTGATCGGAAAAGATGGACATTTTATTTGGAGTAAGGAACCTGTTGCTGCTCTAGGTCAAAAAAACTCCCTCAAAAAATATTGTTCAGATTCGTCCTGGCCCAACAGCAAATGCAAAAAATTCGTTGTGTCCTGCCAGCTGCTTCAAACTGTTTTTTTACCGCAGACATAATGGAAGAGATTTTGGTTTATACAAATAAAGAAATAAACATTCAAAGGGAGAACTATAACGATAAATCTCACGCGGTTTTGTCAAATTTGGAAATGGACGAACTTGAAGCATTGCTTAGTTTGTTAGTCTTGTCCGCTGCTCTCAAAGATAATCACTTGACAACACATATGATGTTTGACACTACCTACTGTGGGGAAAGGTACAAGACAACCATGCCTGAGAGAAGGTTGAAATTTTTCAAATTATATTTCATGAGGATTTGACAGTTGTATCATACAAGCCCAATAATAAAAAACTCGTATTGTTGGCGTTTAGTATGCACAGTACGGGTAGTATTCATGAGACCACTGGAAAACCAGAAATAGTGTATGTGTACAACTTAACAAAAGGAGAAGTTGACAGTTCTGATCAGATGTGCCAAAACATTAACTATGGCAGGAAAACCAGAAGGTGGCCTCTAGCATTTTTCCAAAATATGATGAACATAGCTGCAATAAACACATACATCGTTTACTCGCACAACATGTAGCCGTGGGCAAAAGCCAGAATCCCGACTTAATTTCTCTACACAAGGAGTTAACGGAAGGATTTCAAAGGAAAAGATTAGCAACTTATACAAACATGACCCTGGCGTTGAAAAAATCCATTCAAAATATTGTAGGCTCAAGGCAAGAGGCCCATAGTGCCGGAGAAGACCAAAAGAGGCCAAGAAAGTACTGTAATTTTTGCAGTTATACCAAACGTAGATACACCACCAATTATTGCAATTGTGGATTAGCTATTTGCGGTGACCATGCACAAAAAAAGTGCCCTGACTGTGCTTGAAAAACAATTTTTATGTATTCATAATCGTCAAAAATCAATAATAAAGTATTATTTTTGCTTATTTTATATATTTTAATAAAAAAATACACTTATATTATATGCTGGCTTTAAATTTTTTTCATTTAAAACTACTACTTTACAAAATAAATCAGATAATAACGTAAAAATTCTGAAGTGAGTAAAATTTACTCATCGGTACCTATAACCGCCTACAATTTAACCGTACCCTTCTAGGGTTAAGCTTGTTTAAAATAAAAAGAACATTGAAAATTAAATTGGAAATAGTACAGTTGTATATAATATTTCTGAAGTATGGGAACATTGTTTTATTGAGAAAAATTGTAAAAATGTACTTTTCAAGTAAAATTAAAATATCGGATCAAGAACTTTTCGAACTTGAAAAAACTGGAAAATGAAGAAAATTACTCTCGTTTTTTTTAATGTGAAAGATTAGCTATTTTCTTCTAACAAATAAAAAGATTTTAAAAATTCATTTGCCAGTGCTGTCATATTACAATTCTGAAAAATTCTCAAAAAAAAAACAACAATATTTTTAAAAAATTCTCAAAAATCATGATAATCCGATAGACCAAATTGTGTAGTACAGTTTAATAGATAATAAATAAATAAAAGTTATAATTTAAAAAAAGATCTTAACCCTTTAAATACATACAAATTGCCAAATTTAGGGCGCAATAAGCATACAAAAACTTAAAAAAAGCTTATTGAGACACCACTACATCTTTCTCCCAAAAAAGCAAACCAAAAATTACAACGGGATCGATGGATGGTATAAAATGGTTTATACAAACAAAAGGTGTTAATACAATAAGGCTGCACTTCAGGAAAAAATTTGTGGGATTAATGTCAAACTCACAACATTTATTAGCAAACACAGATAATTTTCTTGGACTAGTTTTAATGAAATTTTTCGCAAGACTAATAAAGTTTTCTTAACAAAGTGAATGAATTTTTTCTTTAACTTGATAGAAAGGCTTCATAATTTTTATGAAACTATTTTTAATGAAACTTTTTCATTAGACATATGAAATTTTTAATAAATAAAATTAAACTTTTTATAAAATTGTATGAAAAATTGCATTACGTGCTGTGATCGAGTTGTTTTTTTAAAATCTTAGTTTTTTTATATACATGAAAAAATTTGCTTAAACAAATCCCCTAGCATACGCAGGATGTCTTAAACATATCAATTTACCCAATTCTATGACAACACCATGTTAAAGTGACCGGCCTCTTTTATATAAAGGTCACCGGTCGCTGCCACACTGGCACCGGTCGCTGCCACACTGGGGCAAGTCTTGCGAGTCACCAGGGAGCTGTTTTTTGCCTACAGAAAATAAACTACATGCGTTAAACTAACTAAATTTTATGAAAATGTCCTGGAAATTAGTCGCTTCAAACACAAACTCGAATTATCATTTTTATAAAATTATTTTTTTTTTCTTCAATAACAATTATTATATTATAAAAAAAACACATCCAAATTAGGCATTTTAAAAAATCTTTAAAACTAATTAAAAAAAAAAGGCGTTTTGCATTTTAATCAAATTCATGGGTAATTTTGAATTTCAGCTTAAAGTGGGTTCATGATATTCGATGAAATCAGAATTCTATATCTGCATAATTTTGAGAATATTAAATGAAGAAATGAAATAAAAATAATTTTATTTTTGAAACTACGAATTCTGGAAATTTTTAATAATAACACAATTTTTTTCCAAAATGGGACATTTTCGGCCGATTTTTTTTTTTTTTTTTTTAAAGAGAGGCAACACTTAGGAAATACTTCCTATATTTAGTGTGTTGCTTTCTTTGGAAAGGGATAGTATAGAGATGAAAGGTGGGGAAAGATGAAGGGCTTCAGACATGGCAACACTGTAATTGCGCGAGATGATAAGTCTTAGAACAGTTGTTGCTCGCCACCTGATGGAGAGTTGGCGAACTTATTGAAGCTTTTGGGTTCATAGTCCTGATTCATTACTTTATTTCGGTGGGGTTAATTGCTATGGGAACACCGAAGGTGGACATTGCGATACGTATGAGGGATAGAAAAAACTCATACATATTAATTTGATGTTGCCGGCACCGGGGATCGAACCCGGCACCTTCTGTGTAAAAGCCCAACGCGCTAACCATTACACCACAACGCCCACATAAATAAAAATACAAGACATGTATTTTTTAAGGTGCGCAATCGCACGTTTAGGGGTTAAAAAGGAGGGGTTACTACATTTTTCTATGAAAATATCTTTGAAATTTAAGAATTTCAGATTTTTGTATACGCAGTATTAAGGTACACGAGGAAACTAAAATTTTGATACAACTATAGCCTATGTTGTGAGGCCAGGGTTACCACTTATTTGAAATATTTTAAATATGTGTTTTAAAATCTCTTCGGAAAAAGTCATGTTAAAGCCGAACGATAACGAAAGTTGAAAAAAAGCCCAGACACCCCTCTCGATTATACTAAAAAAGCATTAAGTATTATATGTTTATTTGAACTCAAACTAACAAGAGCTTCCCATACAAATTTTGTATTCGAAAAAAATGTTTTTTAGATAACAGAAATGTTAGAACATGCACGTGTTTTGTAAACCAGTGGATACGCCTTCATACAATACCTTTTATTGAATACCCAATTTACCTATAGTTTATTAACTTATATAAAAAATATATTGAAAAAATATCAAATTGTTTAATTTTTGACCCCACTTTTTAACCCCTAAACTTGAGATTGCGTACCTAAAAAAATACGTGTCTAATTTTTTTTTAGTGAAAATTCATACATATTTTGTTAAAAAAATTTTGAATCGTCAGAATGTGGAAACATTTTATATCAATTTATATTTCTGAAAAGATGTTCTTTAAAAAAAGCTTTAAAAATAACTTATTTTTTAACAATTTTTTATTTTAAGTTTGATATAATTTTTATAAAAAATAAAAAGTATTTTTTTTTTCGACCTTTAATTGTGCAATGAAAATAAAAATTATTCAAGTTCGAGGACATACTCTATATTTCTTTATTAAGATATTGTGCTAACAAATAATCTATAGAGTTTTTGTTTTCAAATTTATTAATTGACCACTTTCAGTAAAGTGTTGATTGATCTATATCGGGAATTTTCTAGGTTCCCATCATCAGAACACGTTTTTAAAGAAGTGACAATCCCATGCAAAACATCAAACATTCATATAAACAAGTTTTCTCACTAAATGAGAATTGAGATATGAGCTCGAAGTTAAAGATTATCACCAATGATCAAAAAATAAATTGAAAACATGATTGCTATGTGCAAGGTATACCTTTGGTAGATATTCAATACACGTTCGTGTCTTTTTCTCCTTTTTATATTAAACTTGTATAAAAGACAAAGTACGGTCTTGTTTACTCCCCCTTTACATTTTGTTTTTATTTTGAAACAAAACAAATGTGAACTATACTCTTTCTTGGTGCCGGGAAAAGGGCTTGTCTGTCAACCCGTCGAAGACAATCCTGGTACCATTTACGAATAGGAGGAAACTTAACCTGACAATGCCTGTCCTTGATGGGGCCACGGTGGGCTTTTCCAGTAGTGTTAAGTACCTCGGCGTGACTCTTGACAGATCCCTTACCTGGAATGAACATCTTGACTATGTCTCCAAGAAGGCCACAAGGGCATATTATGCCTGCCAAAGGCTTTTTGGTAAGAGATGGGGTCTAAGGCCGCAGATGGTCTACTGGTCGTTTAACACCATTGTTAAACCTATGATCACCTATGCTGCCCTGGCATGGTGGCCAAAGGTTGAACAGGTAGGGGCAAGGGATGCTCTCAAGAGGATCTACCGTCTTATGTGTATTGGCATAACGGGGGCAGGCGGAACCTGCCCGACGGATGCCATGGGGGTTATGCTGGGGATACCACCATTGCATATTTCTGTAATGGAGGCTGCCTGCATAGGATCCTCCAGACTTAGAGAATTCGGTGACATGAGGGGAGGTGATCTAAGGGGTCACATGAGGATCGCTAGAATCCTTATTGATGACCCGGTTACAAAGGTTACGGATAGGAGGTCACCGGAGTACATCTTTGATAGGAACTTTAAAGTGATGCTGTTCGACAGGGCCATGTGGACCAACAGATCCTGGGAGCCAGAGCGGGGTTCTCAGATATGGTTCACAGATGGCTCAAAGCATGCGAATGGTGACACTGGTGCGGGTGTCTATGGACCAGGATTCCAACGGGCCTTACCCATGGGTAGATACCCCTCCATTTTTCAGGCAGAGATTTTTGCTATCTGTGTCTGCGCGGAGGAGTGTCTACGAAGGGGCACTATTAGATCTCGCATCTACATTCTTTCCGACAGTCAGGCGGCATTAAGGGCTTTAATGTCCTATGAGGTGTCATCTGGTCTGGTCATGGAATGCATTCTGGCTCTTAACCGACTTGGCAGGCGCAACTCGCTTACCTTAGGGTGGGTTCCTGGTCATGAGGGGCATGAGGGCAACGAGAGGGCAGATTGTCTTGCTAATTTCGGGGCCCGAAGGCCCTTTATTGGCCCTGAACCATTCTGTGGTATACCTTTGGGGTATGTTAGGGAGAAGCTCGGGTCGTGTAGGGAGTCAGAATTCTCTCTCTATTGGGAAAGCTCTCTTGGCCAACGACAGGCTAAGAGATTAATTTCTTTTTCCAGTGCAGGATCGAGGAGACTCTTGTCCCTCGGGAGGGGTGACTTGAGAACCCTGGTGTCTTACCTGACTGGACACTGCAATCTCAGATACCACCTGCGCAAAAGGGGTCTTTCGGACACGGATGAGTGTAGGTTTTGCGAACTGGTAGCTGAGACATCAGAGCATGTTCTTTGCGAATGTCCGAGGCTATGTGAAAGGCGTGCCAAGTTTCTTGGCAATCGCTTTGTCTCCCCTTCGGACATTATGAAGATTTGCCTAATAGGATTATTGGCTTTATAGGTAGCTTGAATCTTTAGGGTAACTTTAGGCAGCACAAAAGACCTAAGTTGGTCGCGGTGCATAGTGCCATATAATCTAATCTAATCTAATCTAATGTGAAACAAAAAACGTGGAATGAATAGCTACCAAAGATAGACCTTACACATAACAAACAAGTTATCAATTTATTTTTGATCAATGGTGATAATCTTTAACTTCGAGCTCATATATTAGTTCTCATTTAGTGAGCAAACTTGTTTATATGAATGATTGATGTTTTGCATGGGATTGTCACTTCTTTCAAAACGTGTTCTGATGATGGAGACCTAGAAAATTCCCGAAATAGATCTATCAACACATTCCTGAAAGTGGTCAATTAATAAATTTGAAAAGAAAAACTCTATAGATTATTTGTTAGGACAATATCCTAATAAAGAAATGTAGAGTATGTCCTCGAACTTGAATAGTTTTCATTTTCATTTTTTATTATATTCAAAATTTTTATAAACTAAACTAAACAAAAATCAAAAATTCTATTTCAAAATATTAAAATGGTGTAAAAAATCACCATCACAAAGAAAAAAAACTTTAGTATTTTTTTGTATTCTCATTCATTGTGTGCATGCTGCAACTTGTTTATAACATAATTAAGATTTGTTTGCATTTTTACCAACCAACAAACAACACATCCAGCACTAGAAATGTGTTGTTTACTCGTGTCGAGTGATGAACGAAACGAAAAGAGTTGGTAGCGAAAAAACAGCAAAAATCTACAAAAACCTACAAGTAGAAGAAATACAACAATTCTTTTGGCCATATTTCATTAGAAATGCATAACAAGAGCTCTTTGGTTGAATAAACATAAAATATAAATATTCGTGCTTGTTTTTTTGTTGTTGTACACATGCATACATAGCCAGATGCACAAATGTGTGTATGAGTGAGTGAGTTAGTGTGTTTGTTTAAGACATCTTCACTGCATGTAAAACAAGTTTGATATTTCAATTTTTAAAAAGAAAAAGCTGTTAAGTTTTTGTATAAAAATACATTTTTATTTTATATGAAAAATATGATAATTTTATAAAATTTTCATACAAGAATATGGAAAAATAAATTTTGTTAAGCTTTCCTAAAGGAGGTGCATGTGTCATGTTTTATAATTTTCACAATAATTTCAGTTAATTTATGAATAAAATAATTTATAATGAATCTTTAAATGCTCTAAGCATATTCTGGCCAGCCATCCCGATTTAGGCGGGATTATTCCGCTTTAAAAGGCTGTTTTCGCCTTTAAACCCAAAATCCAATTCCTTATTCTTTTGCTTAAAATATATTATAACACGTGATTATGTGTGGTGCCATGCATTGTCATATATTATTATATGTTTCTTATATGATAACATATATAACATATTGATATTGTACATACAGTGGCCCACAAAAGTCTACGTACGACCACAATTTTGGCCATTTTATGAGATCAAAAGCATTAAACAAAAAAATAATGAAGCAGTTGTTTTTGAAATCCATTTTTATAGATATACAGTACTTTTTGTTTACAGTCACATCGCTTATAGTCCATTTAGCGATATAGTCCATTTTTACACTTTTACTGTTATCTAAAATCAAATTGCATACAAAATATTTAGGATATAGTCCATTCACGATATAATAACATTTGGCTTATATGCCACTAAACTCTGGCTACTAAAAGTAAATTTATATGCAAATAATTTAAGTTATAGTCACAATACAGAAAATTTCTAATATAATTGTGAAATCTTGAATTTTTTTCGGTTTAAAATTATTTAAAAATTTAAGAGGCTAAAACGAAAATTGGAACAACGAAACTGAGCTGAATCGTTTCAAACATCGTTTTTATATTCCAAATTTTCCACCTGTTATAATAATAAATAAATTGCATATAGTAACATTTTATGATGACTATACCACAATTTATTTATAGGCAACAAAATGTCATATAAAAAAAACTAGCGATATAGTCACATTAGCGATATAGTCCACAACTTGTGTGCAACTAAGAGATGTGACTATAAGCGAAAAGTACTGTACAAATAAAAATATATTTATTGCAATGTAAACTTGAAAAATTATTCGTGAAAAACAGTAAAAAGCATTGACAAAAGTCTACATACGACCAGCATGCATTAGCTTTTGTTATTGAATATTAACCGAAAAAAAACGTTATTTTTTACTAACGGAAAAATGCCTTTGTTTTTTTTTTACTTGTTGTGTTAAATGTTTGTTTAAAATAGTATTCAGTTGAAGTTTATGCAGATTCAATTAATATTTAATTGTAGATTGAAAGATATACGCAGAATAAAGTAGATATTGCTGCATGTCAAGATGTAGTAGACAAGATTAAAATGATACTAAAAAGTACAACTCTTATAAGACATAAACAATCCACCATGAAAGACATAAAACAAAATTGTGGCTTAAAACAACTTAAATTTTGTGTTGTCACCGGCCTAAGAAAATAATTTTCTATTAATTAAATTAAAGTCAAAATAAAGTATTTTAATTTAATAAAGCTTAAATGTGTATTTGTAAACTAAGGCCCGTATGCAAAAAAAAATTAACAAAGGTTGGTAAACCATTGTTAAGCAAAATTGCTTAAAGTTGTATCCAAAAACGTTTATTAGCTTAACATACCTATGGTAACTGTTTGGTAACCGTTTGGTAACTTGAAACATTTTAAAGTAGAAAGGAACGTACTTTAAGCGTACGTTAGTGTCATTGTTTGTTTTCTTTTCGTTATTTGCGTTTGAAAATTAAAATTTTGTGAACATTTTTAATAAAAATAATAAATTGTGAGAGAAATGGATACTGTAAATTTTATAAGAAGAATTGGTAAAATAAATTGTGATTGTGGAAAAATTAGTGTTAATTGTGTATTGTTTTTATAAGTAGATTCTATTATCCAAATCGGAAATTATTATCGGCCAAGAATTTACAAGACGAGGACTGATGGATTCTCCCTTCCTGATGACCAATTCAAAAAAAAATATCGTTTTAATAAAGAAACAGCAAAAAAAATAATAGAACTGGTTAAAGAAGGCATTGCAGTAGACCGCAGAGGATGTGGAACATCACCAGAACTGCAAGTGCTAGTAGCTTTGCGTTGTTGGTGGAGAAGAGAAGTATAGTAAAGTCAAGTATTCCGTAGCCGTAAATTTAGTATGCTCTTACATTAATATTTTTAGTTTCAAGACGACGCTGGTGACCTTCATGGTTTGGCCCAATCTACGGTAAGTAGAATTTGTGCTAAAGTTGCTCGTGCTTTGGCAAAACACGCAAAAAATGTAATCAAAATGCCGTCATGTGCTGAAAAAGAAGCTAAATTAGCAAAAAAGTTCAAAATATTACGGAATTTTCCGGGTATAATTGGTGCAATTGACTGCACCCATATTAAAATTAAAAAAACTGGTGGTGATTTAGCCCCATACTACATAAATAGAAAAGGATTCTATTCGCTCAATGTTCAGGTACATACAGCTTGAAGTTTTTTTTTATATTTTATTTAACATTTTGCTTAGGTCGTTTGTGATTCTGAACTTAAAATATTAGATATTGTGGTAAGATGGAGAGGAAGTACTCACGACTGTCGGATTTTTAACGAATCAAGAGTAAAGGAGCGCTTTGAAAGTGGGGAATTTAGAGGTCGTTTGCTTGGCGATTCTGGTTATAAATTAACCCCATATTTATTTACACCATTACTTCGCCCTCTAAACGACAAGGAGCTAAAATATAATGTTGCTCATATTGCTACTCGAAATCCTGTGGAGCGATGTTTTGGTGTCTGGAAACAAAGATTTCGATGTTTGCTGGATGGTATAACCTTAAGCTTTCCAAACGCTAAAATATTAATTGTAGCTTTAGCTGTTCTTCACAACATCGCTATACAAGAAAACGGTAAGCTTCACTTTATTCTTTAGTAATTATGGACATCATTCATGATTATCACTAAACAACCACATTTCAATTCCAGATTACTTTGATACGGGTGACATTGAACCAGATGACAATGAACCGTATGCAGAA
This sequence comes from Delia radicum, assembly GCA_021234595.1. NCBI lineage: Eukaryota > Metazoa > Arthropoda > Insecta > Diptera > Anthomyiidae > Delia > Delia radicum. Next base: position 231,373,680 of record CM037852.1, on the reverse strand, counting down.
ATGCAAACAGAATTGCTGAAAATAACATGTTAAGAACCTCAGCAAGGGGAAGAGAACAATTTATCCCTAAAAGTTTTATAGAAAAATATTTTCATTTTCATTGCACAATTAAAGGTCGAAAAAAACATAATTTTTATTTTTAATAAAAATTATAACAAACTTGAAAAATATTTTTAATAATACTTGAACCAACATAATAAAAAAAACTTTTTCTTTATAATTAATTCATTAAATTTTTTTATTTATTTACAATATTTACATATAAATAAATACATCATTGTAGTTTCTTTCTTTATTTTTTCCATAATTAAAAAAAACACAGCACAAATCAATGTAAATATAAGAAATGTTTTTAGCGATGTACTTACAATCAAAACAAATCAAAAACACCTCGTTATTCGAATACTTAAAACATTTGTAACATAAAAAGGCTTGTTAGTTCGGCTCAATTTCCTTGATTTAGTTTATTTTGTGTTTTTTTATTGAATAAGTAAATCAAAGAAAATTGCGTAAAAAATATGTTATTTTATTAAAAAAAAAAATAAGAACATTTTTATAGTATTGATTACCCGGATAAATTAGTATTCATTTTAATGCATCGCTAACCATAAAGTGACAACTTAAATTCATTAATACTTTTATTTGTTAAAGTACTGTTTTTGCATACGATTTTTTAACAAACGTTTGTTAGCCTTAATGTTTTCGTTAACTAATGTAAACGTTAAAGCAAAAGTAGTTTTTTTTTGCATACGGCCCTAAATGTTTAAAATTATTATTAATGTAATAAGGACAAATTGGAAATTTTAAATTGCAAACAAATATACGTTCAGGTAGAGAGAAAGCGAAAGAGAAAGTGCAAAAAAATGGTTGTTTATGTCATATTTTGTTATTTTTTCGTTTCGTTTCGTTTTTAGAATTATCTATTCTTTTAAAAGATGCGATAATTTACATAACCTTTTATGTAAGCAGTTGAAAGATAATTTTGTTTATGTTATATATAATTAATAATAGTACGAGACGGGTTTAAGTTAACTGGTCATTATTACTTTATTTACAGTCTTATTTATAGTTTAAAATTATTCTAAATATGCTTACAATTAATTTATTTTAAGCAAATAAATAACCTAATTATTTATGAGTAAGCATTTTTGCATAAAGAACTTTTATTGGATTAATAACCAAATGCAACTGTCATTGAACTTGGTCAGTAACTTAATCCACATTATAAATATATTAACTTAAATATTAAACATTCTGCCGACCTTGAAAGGTTCTACTCTTTCAATGAAAACATAATGTACAAGCAAAAAAAAATTGTTTTTTGTTTTTTTTTTTTTTTGTTTATGACTTTTACGTTAATTTATCAAACAACATTAAACATATTTTGATTTAAATATTAATTATATTAATTCATGTCGTCAATGTGGGAGTATGGATATTTTTATACTTTGTAACTTATAAACTTAAAAATGTTTAAGATTTTCAGCAAATATATTAACTGAATTAAAATTTTTCTACAATTTTATTGATTTTTTCTCAGTCTACTAATATTCAGCAAAAATTTAGTTAAATTTTCGCAATGATTTTTTAATCTTTAATCAACTAAATGTTAGCAAAACTTTTGCTGAATCTACTAGTTTTGTTGCTAAAAGTCAGCTAGCTGATTTTCTGCACAAGATTTTACTAACATTAGCAATTTTTTGCAAGCATCCTACTGACTAAAATTTTGCTGACTCAGTAAAATTCTTTGCTGACTTTACTAACCTTTTTTTTTGGGTGTAAGTCTGAAATTATTAATGATATTAAACAACTTCACAAGTGAATGATTGTGAACTGTAATTGACGTCGACCACGTCTGATATAAATTTATCGGTGTGTGTCTGGGCTTTTTCAATTTCATAATCATTTGGCTTTGAGACGACTTTTACAGAAGAGTTTTCATACCCCTTATTTTTATTATTTCAAATAATTTTCAACCCTAAGTCCTCAATATAGACTATATGTGGGTATCAAAATGTTTGTTTTCTCGATTACTTTAATACTTTGTACTAATAAATGTAAATTTCTAAAATTTTAGACATGTTTTCATACAAACTTGTGTAATTTTGACTCCTCTTTTTCACACCTAAACGTGAGATTTGTGCGCCTAAAAATTAAAAATTAATCGAAATCTTAACTCTAGATTTTGACTGCCCAGGTGAAAATGTTCATATATTGTCATATATGGCCACATATATGAGTTCATATATGAATCCACATATGTTCGTATCCGAAATTTGAGGGTATATGGACATATATGGTCATATATAATGCCATATATGTATGTTCATATATGGTCATATATTATTACTTTCTTACATGCTCTATACGAGGCATTTTTTTAAGTTTTTATCAAAAATATTGTCTTTTTATTAAAAGAAAAGGTTTCTATTATATTTCTAAGAACATGTTACTGATAATTTCATACATTTCATATTCAAAATGCATTAATAAATATAAATAGCTTAAAGTGAATTTTTTTAAAAATATACTATTTGGGAAAGAATTTTGTGAAAATTAATAAGAGTATGGATAACGGAAAACCAACTTGTTTCAACAAAAAAAAAATAAAATTCGATGATATAGAAAATGATGATGACGGCGATAACAATAGTAATCAAGCCAACCGACAAAAGAAGTCCTTTGGGACGAATACTTATGAATTTTATAAAAGAAACTTTAAAATGCTTGTGTTTGATACACACATATACATATCGTTGCCAAGTAATCAGGAGCATTTCAACTAATAAAGTTTTTGCACCAAAGGGATTTGGTTCGGGATTTATTGACTTGAAATACGGATTTTAAAAAATTCGTAATTTCTTAGTTTGAATCGCTCAAATTTTACTTCAAAAATTGATAGTTTGTTTGAACTATTAAAAAAAAAAGGTTTTTGCACAACAAATGAATACATGTTACACTTCGATTCTAATTTTGAAATCCTATCACTGGAGCTGCAACTTTATTGCTATCAGAAAGCTTCACAATTTAAAATATGTTGAAGGTTTTAATATCATTTTATTTTTTATAAAAATTAAAAAAAAAAATATATTCAAAAGCTGGATAATCCCACCAAAAGCGGGGTGGTTGGTCCGATTCAGAATTAAGCACATAAAATGCAATTGAAATATCAATTGCATTCTCTTCTATCGTCTTTATAAATTATACAAACTTTAATATCTATTTTCTTTTATATATTTTTGTCAGCAATTCGTAGAAGGGGTTAAAAATATGGTCATATCTGATAAAAAATTAAAACATATTGCCCGTATATGGAATAATAAATGAATTCATATATGGAGATATATGGCATATATGAACCAATATATGCAATATATTATCATATATGGTGCTATACATATCCATACATGAACTTATCATTTGAATGTATTTACCAATATATGCTTCCATACATTACATATATGTTCATATGTGCCCATACATGGAACCATATATCCTCATACATGAAACCATATATGACAATATATGATCATATATGAACTTTTTCACCTGAGTGTATATTAAAATTTGAACTTGAATAATTCGCTCACATCATAGATTATAAAGTGATCTACACAACCACACCTTCAACACCCACTAGGTACAATTTTCAAGTATAATTAATTTTACCAATTTTGTAGCACCGTGTAATTAGCCAAGACATTGCATTGTATTGACAAATATTTATCTTATTTCCTTTCTTTAGTTATTAGCTAAACAAAATATATAAATCCTTATGTTTTCCGTTTTTTTTTTTTTAAATTACCTAAAATAAATCTTAAATTCAAAAATCCAATACTTTTAAATATCCATTAAGTACTAAATTCCCCCTTTGTTATATATTGCTACAATCCCTCAAAAAAAAAAACTTCATAAATTTGTTCGCTCAACAAAATATAAAATAACAAATTTTAACAAATAAACCAATAAAAGGTGTAAAGTTGAGCTGTTCGTACAACATTTACCATTGACAGGATTTTGTTAATGCGAATTTGCTGTCACCTTGTTAGTTTCAAAATTTTGTGGGTTTCGTTTGTCGTTTGTCCCTTATTCTTTGGACATAAGCGAACAAAATCCAATTACTTTTTGTTGTTGACGGGCTCTTTATGAATACTTTTTTATGTATTTTGGTTGATTGTTAACTCATTATAAATGACATTGATGGGTATTTAGATGCTAATCCATCTCATCGTCATTATCGTCATCAATATTATCGTTATGCTTATATCACGACGACCATATAATTCATTTGCATCATCATAGATGTCGTCAGTGATGCAAGCCGCCAGTCGTCAGCCGGTTAGCCGCCGCCGCCAATATATTTTTTTTTCAACTCACGCTGCCGCCGTCACTATCGACTGTCGGCTAAGATTAATATGATGTTTAGATGCAGCCAAGTTGTGTATATGTTGTTTTAATTGTTTTTATAATGAGATTTTAAGTGTTTTGAATTTAAATGTTTTTGAAACTGTAAACGCCATTTTTTGTTCAATTTTTTTATATACATATCATCAGGGGAAATAAAATTCATTTATACTTAAAAAACAATTACGTATTTGATGCAAAAATCTACGTTTTTCAGTATTGGGTAGACTCATACCACTTTCAAAATAAAAACTCTCAAAAACTGTTGTATATAAACATACACTCAGGGAACTTCTGCTGTAAATATTTGTAGTTGTTTGAGTTGTAATAGTCATTTGTAAAAGAAAATTAATTTTTGACAACATATGTAGTTGATCTAAAAAAACAAACCACATTAAATTACTGTATTATGATTTTACATTACTTTTATACAGTAGTTTTTTTTTATTTTTTTTACTGCATATGTGGTTCATTTTTACTACAATATTGGTTAATTTTTTGAATAGTAAAAAACAAATGACAATGTTAGTTGAATTTACTGAAATGTAAGTCGTCTTTTCTTTAAGTGAAATTTCATTTGTTTTAACTACTTTTGCAGTGGGGTTTACCTACATAGTATTCTAAGTGTACCAATTTTTAATTGTACACTCACAATATTTTTTCCGAAAAGACTACTGAATATACACATTACGGCTTTAATCGGCATGATAGAATTAAGGAGTTTCGTGTCCTAAAAATGTTGGTTTCGGGGTAATTTTAGTATGAGAAACACGAATTCAAAGTGTGTTTTAGGATATCTTTTGTAGTTTGGCCGCCAGGTGAGAAAAAAGGATGCCGGCCATATGGCCGGTATATCGGTCTACAAAAAAATTAAACATTTGTTTTTTGTGTAATAATTTTTAATTTTTTTTATTTATTTAAGCAAATGTTAATACTAAAAATATAAGAAAGTATATATATTAGTGGCGAGTGTGGTACTCTTTCCAACAAATTTTTTGAACCGGAATAACATAAATTTAGTTGACATTTTGGGCAAAAAGTATGGTTTTCTGATTTCTTGCAGTGTATGCAAGTTTTTTTACGTCCTTGCATCCATTAAGGAACATGGTCTATTCCATCGTACCATATGTCCTCGACAGGATGGGCTGTCTTTTTGCCTACAGCAGCACTTGTTTTGGGCTGCGGTTCAAAAGAAGGTCGACCAACTGATCGTTTTTGGCTAAAAGCGCACAGACTTTGTGCAATTTTGACACGAAACCGATACAGTCTCATGGTTTCTTCCGCATTTGTGACAGCCATATCGAGAGGGTGATAGAAAATGCGCATCATTGCGTCCATAGTTTTTATGCGAAGGCCGTTCCTTCCCAAGTAAGAATCCATAAGGTCAACTCCAGCCATATGCGAATTATATTCGCGAATAATTTGGGGGTCTCGACAGCAATATATTCCTTTTTCTTCTTGTCGTAGCGAGCCGGTTTTGCTATCTGTGTGTCTGCATTCGATTATTCGAATGATGAAACTCCAACATAAGTTGAACATAGCCTTACATTCTTGGTGTCCTTCCAGAGGACTGTTGTTAGGTTTACACCGTAAGCACTACCCATATATTCTACTGCATGACCTCGATCTGCGTTCTTCATTTGAGGATCTGTGTCCAGCGGAAGTTTATAATTAGGAATCTTATTAGAACGTACTGTCCCTAGAGAAAAAAAAAAACACGAGCTCGCAGATATACAAAAAGTGGCAAGTTTGGAATTGTTTGAGACAACCTTATGACAATATTGCTGGTGGCTCCAAGACAAACAGCTTTATTCCCCATTTATGGGGCTTATTCGGCATGTACTAACGTAAATGGTGCATCATTTTTGTAGAACACATTTGTTCGTCAACACACAAACGAGCATTCTTCGGTACTGTGTCGAAACGTTCATTCAAAATTTTTGCAACTTTACGAATTCGAAATAGTGGATCCTATCCTACTTCTCCTTTTTTGATTCGATCAGCTTCATTTGAAAAGCACAAATACTTTTTGATTTTTTCAAATTTCTTGAGAATTTGCCTAAATCCGAATTTACCCCAGTGGGACTCCATGTTCGGATAACGAAAAATGGCCATCAACAATAGAATTCCGATATATTTTCGTATTTTAACAGCATCCACGTTGAACGGATTGTTAATGTTTCGGAACATGCATTTCAATTGGTTTCGAGAGCAATCAAATCAATAAGTTCATCAGTGAAAAAATAACAAAAATAGTTCATCGGCGTCTCCAGATTTCAGATTTTTTTTTACCTTTGACCGACAAGCCGGCCAAAAAAACACAAAAAACAGCACAAAATTATTATTTTTTACAATAAATAATTTAAAATTGTCACCGTTAACATTGTAAATACATACCAAAAAAATATGAAATCAACTAGTCTTATAAAAACAATTTTTTTTTAATGATTCAATACACTTGTTGAAATGCAATAATTTTCACATCAAAATTGGTCACTCGTTTCACTCAACTAACTATAACTGAATGACAAATAAAGCTACAGTGTTAAAACAAGTACCGTTAGATGCACAAATTCTTTACAAAGAACGGTCTACTTGATTAAAATGAAGAAATATTTTACTTTTTGAAATAATTCAGTTAGACCAATGCCGGCCATATGGTCGGCTTACTGATTAAAGGGTTAAATTAACTGCAAGTTAGTGAAAAACAGGACTACTTACTTTTCGCTTAAAACAATTATATTTTTCAGTTTATTTTCAACTGTTAACAAATTAATTGACAAAATCGGCAAAACCAATAGATTGTTTTCGTTTATTTCAATACTCACTATAATATAAAAAGTTTTTGTTTTAAATAGAAAATTTTAACTGAATGTTTTAAATAGAAAATTTGAACTGAAATATATAAATACAGAAAGTTAAAAATATATTTAATTTAACTGTATTGAAACAGTTGAAACATTGAAACAACTTTACCGATTAACGTTTTAAATAACTGCTAAACTTTTATGAAAAAGTTCTTGTCATTGTATTGTAAATTAGTTCACACATATAGTTCACATAATCTGTAATTTATCAAACTTGCTTAAAAATGCATTTTAAAAAAATAGACATTTAGGTGGACACGAAAAAATTAACCATTTTAAAATCTCAATATTATTAACACAAAAAACAATAACTAGAGACAAATATGATACCACATATTAAGGACAATACTCTAAAGTTGTTGCCCATATGAGCTTTTTACGATTCGTTGCGAAATGTGGCGAATTTGCGCTTTTTCACTGTAAAACTCAATATTTACGTTTTGGAGAGCTATAATAAAAATTTTTCGAATTAGTTCAATTAAAAAAAAAAACAGATTTTTGGTAATTTTTAGAAAATCCAGACACTTTGTGAATAATAAAGCCGTTTTTTTATACATATTTTGCATTTTTGGGGTTTCAGAACATCATTGGTAAAGGATTAGATTTTAGTGAATTTTCACATTATGGCCCTATTCTACTACTCTATTTACGTACAAAAAAGTGACGAGCTGTAGCTAAATTATAAGTTAGTGAAAGCACTTTCTAATGAAAGATAGTTAAAAATTGTATAAAGTTATTTAAATTGAAAATGTTTGCGGTGAAAATATTGTTGTGTGCCCTTTGAATCGACCACATTTCCAATTTCGTTGGCAAACACAGACTTCGGCCGATATCAATAAAAATGTTTATACTCAGCAAAAATAAATGGAAGAACTCCTAAATGAATCACTTGTTCCATTTAATCAACAAGAAGTGGTCTATAATAAAAATATGCCAATTAGGAGTTCACGGGAGAGAAAATGTTAATATTTCTTATGGGGGTTGCATGGAAGCGTGCTGGTCTAGCAATCAGAGGGTTTCGGGTTCAAATACCGTAACCGCCAATGATTGTTTTTGTTGTTTTGTTGTGTTTGTTTACAATTATTTACTTTTCCACACTTTACGTGCTGACAAAATTCGAAAAGCTGATATGAAATCTGCAGCTCAACGTTTGTAAGACCCAGATAATCCTTTTAATGGAAAGATATCCGCTTTAAAATAACATACAATACAAGAATTTCGTTAAAATTTCAATGATTTTTTTAATTTTGAAAAAAAAAAACATTGAATACTATTGGACGTCATAATTATGTAACATTTTTTTAAAACGTACTCTTACCAATTTCAAAATAAGTGGTTTATATTGAATTTTTTACGTACATACATATTTTAATGAGCAATTCTTAAAAAAAATATTCGAAAAAAATCATTAATACAGCGATCATGCGACTTTCAGACTTATAAATGGAATGCATAATGTCAAATCGATTGCAGAGAAACGTCAAAATTATATCAATTGAATGTAGCGGAAAACACTTGCATATTTAATTGATAAGAAATGCCATTATTTTTTCGAAAATAATAAAATTTAACACAAAATTTTTGAATGGAAATTAAATGTAACGTTTGATATCAGGCATCATTGCGAGCCGATTGCATGTCAACGATATCTTCATAGTGTAATAAGTTTAATATAAAATGTCTTCACAAAAATTTATTAAGCTGATATCATTTTAATATCTGTAAAATTTTGTATTATTTAGCTTTATTTTGTAAGACTAACTAAATTTAGCAAAAAAAAAAAAAAAATATATGCAAAACAGCTCAATAATTTCTTTATTTTTGAACTTTTGGGGTACTTTTCTAATAATTTAGCGTGTTTTTTACACTTTTCTATTAATTTTCTTTTTAAACAAAATGAGACATTTCCAGCGACTTTTGGCTCAGATTTAGCAACTTTTGTGAAGAAAAGTTTGCAACAGTTTGTACATCCCAAAATAAATTGAGCTTGCTTTTTTCTTTGCATGCGTTTTGTCTTCTTGAATAAATTGTGATTTTCTACCTGTTGTAACATATAAAATTTTTATAAAATTTAACCTTCAACCGACCGACCACCACCGACACTTTTTCCGCCGTTTTGTCACGACTTTCATCTCTGGTCGTCGTTACCATAAGCATAAAGCATCATGAGCATAATCGTAATTGTAGTCATCCGTAATACCAACATAGTCATCAATACAACAATATACATTCTTATATAAAGGGTGTTTTTTATACTGGTATATAACTTTAAGTTAGCAACACTTTTTTAACTGGCGGAAATTTTGTCAGCTGTCAAGTGATTTATGTTTAGTTTGGTTTTGCATTTCAACATGAATAGACTGAGGCCTGAACAACGCTTTCAAAGTGTGCGTATTTATTTTGAAAATTGTGGTTCTGTTCGAAATACGTATCGCGCACTACGTCCATTTTACGGTCAACATAATCATCCATCAGAGCAATTAAGTCGATTATCTATGAAACGTTTTCGCGCAACGTTTACTCTAAATGATAATATGTATCCACAGAGACGTCTTACAGTGCGTATGGGCTGGTGGAATCATTGCTCCGTACTTATTAAAAAACGATGCTGGTAAGAACGTTACAGTCAATGGTGACCGCTATAGATCCATGATTACTGATATCTTCGTTAATCAATTGAACAACCAGGATGTGCAGGATCTGTGGTTTCACACAGCTCGTGCCTCAAGTGATTTATTGAAGGGAACGTTTGGTAACCGAATATTTTCACGTGGCTGTCATATGCCAGAAGTAATATTTAAATTATAATGCCAGCAGATTATCTTTCGAATAAAGTAATTTTCATGTCAATTTAAAAACTTCATTTTTGTTTTATTCCATTTCAAAGTTCTATACCTCTTTACAAAAACACCCTTTATATTATATGTGTATGTATGTATAAATATTTTCCAATACATAAATATGTACTTAAATGGTTTTATTTTAAAGTTAACAGATCAATTGCGACAATTTAAAGCACCTTGTTTGAAGCACTAGCACCAACCAACCAGCACCAGCAATTTTAACAGCATCAGCTTATTAACAGAACATGCCAAGAATGTATTCCTTGCAAAAAGATTTCATTTAAATTATACACAAATAAAAAAGTTTATATATATTCAGATATAATTTTATACAATTAAATGTTGCAATGTATAAATTAAAATACGGGATACCAATTACGGGATAAGAACATAAGAAACTTTTATATATTTCTATATTTTTATAAATTTTTTTGAAAAAATATGTTTCAGCGTCTGACATTCACAATTACATTTAAAATTGGTTAGCGAGTTGAGTGAACTGAATTTCTTTGTAAACAGCACTGTCCTATCTCGTTTAATTTTGAAGATACAGGTCATTCAAAAAACGTAATTTAATAAAATGGCTTATAAAACTAAGCGAGACATCGAAAAACGCTCAAATTTTTTGTAAAACTTGACTTACGAAACATATATATATATAATACATAAGTGTTAAATGTTCCGATTCTACTTGTGTCCCGTTCCATACCATATCGTTCCATTTTGGAACAATGTTCCATTCTATTAGTAAAGTGTTAACATTTGTAATTTCATATATGTATATAGGTAAACAAATAATTAAGACACCCTGTGGTTGTTTCATTCAGAATTAATCTCTCCGAAACTCTGCCGGACATAGCCTATTTTCATTAATACTCATGCGTAGCAAAAATTTTGTCGCTTTGCTCTATCTCGCTTAGTTTTGAAACATTGTACATTATTAAATAACTTTTATCTCGAAAACTAAACGAGATATCGAAAAACGGGTAACATTTTTATGAAACTGGACTCACGTAACGATTTTACTAATGTGTAAGTGTTCCGATTCCACTCGTTCTCCGTTCCATTCCATAGCGTTACGTTGAATTTTGGAACAATGTTCCATTATATTATCGGAGTGTTTAAATTTGAAAAATTAATCTCTTGGGATCGGTAGACTTTACTCAAAAACTAGGACATAAAAAGTGTTCACCTAAAGAATTGATGGCCATTGATTTTATTATTTTGCCCATAGCTTTTATATTTCAGATCTAAAAAAGAAGTCACAAGACTTTGGATATACATTCACTAAAAAAGTAATTTCCATATCTCTGCTTGGTGAAGAATTGTGTGGAGTTTGAGTTTTTTAAACTTTCGGAGCTTTTTCTATAGGATTTTTGCGCCATTTTTTATAAGAAATTGTTATACATTTTTTGAAATAGTATGTGTTTTGCTTCTGACATCCACCATTACATTTTAAATTGGTCAGGGAGTTGCGTGAACTGAGTTTCTTTGTAAACAACACTTCCGAGTTAAAAAGGAATTTAAAAAATTTTAAACGCAAACATTTTAGGAACATTTTATAATTGTTGTCCATTTTAATTTTTTTCTCACTTTTTATTAAAACATGGCTTGAGAACACAGTGAGGTATCTAGAGTGAAACTTCACGTCTGACTAAATTGATCACGTGCAAAAAAAAAAACTATTTGTTTCGTTCATTTCGCTTTGTGACAACTAAATCGTTGTATCAATTCAACCAAAACGTACATCAAACAAAAGATTATGAGATTAATACTATAATCGGAAAAGCATCAACAAATTTCAATTACATTAAATTTAATGGAGCTAACAAATTTTATCAAAAAACATCCCTATATAAAATTTTTAATTTTGCAAACTCAGAAGTATCTAATATAATTTCCTGCAAATATGTAAACCTAAACACAATTAAATATCATAAAACTGCCAACAAATACGTGTTTTCCAAATAATCATGATTTCCTTTCAAAAGGCACCCATACATTTTACAATATTATTGCAAATATTTTTGCCAGTATTATTGTCATTTTTCCCTATACAGTGCTATAGGTTAGGTTAGGTCGAAAAGAGGATTCGGAGAAGGGAAAATACTTTCTTAATCCGACTCAAGTCCCTGAGGACTTACACTTAAGCCAGAATGTCGGCTTGTTGTGCGCTCTAAACAATCGGTCCTATGTCACCTTTCTACCCCAGGAACTCCGTCGCACTGACGAAACTCCTCAACTTCTTCCATTCTATGCCCCTAAGATCCCCCAATGTGGATATTGGGTCACTGGATAGTATTTCCACCCGGATCCCGGCAAATGTCGGGCATTCACAGAGATAGTGTTCCAAGGTCTCCTCGTCCTCCCCCCTCGTCCTCTCTACAGTGCTATAAGATGTACAATACTTTTGCACAAATTATGGCACCACTCTTTGGTTCTGTTATGGATGGATATAAAAACTGCACAATGCACATTAGGTCAAATGACAACTTTTCTGTGCTAAATTGATAAAAATCAAAGAGCCGTTTTACTATTGTTGTTGTTGTTTTTTAATTGGAAATGCTTCAAAACAAAAACGTGTGATGTTTTTTTGCGTTAAAAAAACGCACCGTTACACATTTGTACTTTAAAGTTAATCAATGCAATTTTTTCTACAAACGTGCTAGAGTATTCAATAGTTCAAGGTCAACTTTAAGTTTGTATTTCTCGATTTGTGTTTTTTATAATTCGTTAATTGAAATGGAAAATAAAGAGACATGTAATTACTATTGTTTTTAATTATAACTGCTTTATATTTATGTCGATATACTTGAAAAGAACTAATTAGACAACATTACCTTAAAAGGGTTTAGTTTTTTTTAAACTTTTACATTCCGTGAGCGTTGAAAAATTTTGACCCCATCTGACCTTTTTTAAATTGGAAAGGTGGATTAAATATAATGTATTGAGCTAATTTTGGTTTGTGACAAATTGCGATTATTTGCGCTTTATGAGTTATGCACTTTTTGTAGGTAATCTCTGTATCAAAAAAAAAAAAAAACGATCTATTTGAAATATTGCGAAAAAAATGCAATAAGAAAGACAAATTTGATGCAGTTTTCAAACACGTTGTCGGCAAAATCAAACTTAATACTATTCCGGATGAAATGGATAAAAATATAAAGCAAACAATACATTTTTTGCGCAAAATTGACTAAAAAGTGAGAAAAACGTCACAGGAAGATAAATGTCTTTAAGGATCAAAATCATACGTAGTAGGTGGTTTTGGTTCCACAAATGACGGAAACACTGCTCGTCGAGTTTTGACTGAGTATGATATTTTATTTTTTTAAATAGCTGATGTTGACAAAGATATAATATTTCGATTCAAAATCATTTTGATTTGCTTATCCTGCCAGTTCAAAATCGATTCAAATAAATTTGAAATATATTGCTTAGAAACAGCAAAACGTTTTCAGGAGCCCATAAAGTGCTCATACACTCAACACAAATAATAGAAAACAGAGGTTTTCTTGAAGAAGAAGCTTCTTGGAGAAGAAGCTTTTGAATTGCAACATAAAATATACAAAGCCGACCGGTTGCATTACGTCCGCAAAAACAGCTGCACCAATAACCTGTTAGATGTATTTAATAGGGCTGTCGATACTTCAGATCCATTGATTTCCATAACATTTTTAACCAGACGCTTACAAAAGCGTTAAGGTTCTTCACTTCCATCTGAAGTTATGGGGCTATTATGTTGCAGCGAATTCATAGAAGAATTTCAGCTTAGCAACCAAGATGAAGAAATTGATGATATTGATGAAATTGATGAAAGTGAAGAAGCCCTTTTTGATTTAAATTTACAATATGAATTGGATATAAGCAATTTCTAAATGTTATAATATAATAAAAAAAAAATCAATTCAATGTATTGCGTTTATTTTAATGGTTGTAAAAGGGTTAATTACTGGTCGTTAATGGGTTAAATTCCATTTTTTTTTTTCAAATATTGTTAAACTTACTAATGGAATTGTTACAGGCTTTGGTTTGAATACCATGTTTTTGTATGCATGTTTTTGTAATGGTTGAGCAAGGGTTAATTATTGGTCGTTAATGGGTTAAATTCCATTTTTTTAAATAGGGTTAAAGTTACTTATGGAATTGTTACAGGCTTTGGTTTGAATACCATGTTTTTGTAGTAGTTATTAATTTCGCACAGAAAAATAACCATTTGACCTATAGTGCAATGTATAAAATCTATTTCAAATTTCTTGGTTGCGCAATAAGAATCAAAACCTTTTTGATTTCTTGCATAAGTTCTGATATATGACTAACAGATTTTTCAGTGTATTTTTAATTTTTTGTTGTTTTTTTTTTTAAATTGGATAAATAAAATGACATCTTTATACTGATGTGGCTTTAACCCGTTATGTACAACCGTTGCGTTTTCGAAAAGACCTACTTTAAAGGCCTGATAATTTTGGATAGCACATTTTTCATTACCTTCACAGTTTTGAAATATCGGATAAAAATATTATTTTACACTCATGGAATGTATGCTGTAAATATTTGTAGTTGTTTGAGTTGTAAGAGAGTATCTTTATTTTTAAGTGAAAAAGCAGTCATTTGTAGAAGAAATTTCAGTTTTGACTACAATTGTAGTTCATTTAAAAAAACAAACCACATCAAATTACCATCATTTTATACAGTAGTGTTTTTTTTTTTATTTAAAATATATTTAAATAACAAATATGCAGGTGCTTGTGCAAATTTAAATGTAACTGACACTAATAGAAAACATATGATTTTCTATTGTTGATTTACTTGAATAAACGTCACTACATTGCTAGGTCTGTCAAAAAAACAGAGTAGTATTTGGAAGATGACAAAGCCAATTGGTTTTTCTTTGATATTTTAAATTTTGAATCTCGCTCCTAGACGAGGACAAGAAATTCTCATTGAGTTTGTGATTTAACATAACAAATATCTCTAGAAATTCTAATAACAAAGTCCCCTGAAGATTTCCTTATGCAGGAATGAAATCCGGATAGGGACACGCCTACATCAGATTGCTTTTCACAATTTGTTAAATAAGTTTTGGGATTTTAGCTTTTAGCACATTTAATTACTATAAATGCAATTAATGTTTATCCCGATGAAAATAAATTTAAATAACAAATATGCAGGTGCTTGTGCAAATTTAAATGTAACTGACACTAATAGAAAACATATGATTTTCTATTGTTGATTTACTTGAATAAACGTCACTACATTGCTAGGTCTGTCAAAAAAACAGAGTAGTATTTGGAAGATGACAAAGCCAATTGTGACAATTTTTTGTTGTTGTTTTGGTTTTTCTTTGATATTTTAAATTTTGAATCTCGCTCCTAGACGAGGACAAGAAATTCTCATTGAGTTTGTGATTTAACATAACAAATATCTCTAGAAATTCTAATAACAAAGTCCCCTGGAGATTTCCTTAGGCAGGAATGAAATCCGGATAGGGACACGCCTACATCAGATTGCTTTTCACAATTTGTTAAATAAGTTTTGGGATTTTAGCACATTTAATTACTATAAATGCAATTAATGTTTATCCCGATGAAAATAAATTTAAAAAACAAAAAAAATGTTTGTTTATTTTTTACTTCATATGTGATCTATTTTTATTACAATTGTGCTTCATTTTTTGCATTGTAAAAAAGAAATGACAATGTTAGTTAAATTTACTGAAATGTAAGTCGTCATATCATCAAGTGAAATTTCATTTGTTTTTAACTACATTTGCAATGATCTTTACCTACATAGTATTTTAAGTGTAGGACTGCAGTCAAAACGCGATTTACGACCCAAGTTATTTTAAAATTTTGACATATTCGTGTTTAGCATAACAAAATTATTTAGAAAAAACGTGTTTCGTAATGGAAAAAAGAAGATAATAGAAATAAACTACACACGCCTTTCATTATTACTTGTTTAAGATTTTTGTTCACTAACTTTGGACTTTGAAGACCAATGGTATAAATATGTACCATGCAATTTTCATAGCAGGAGTTGCAAAAAACTATTTTCAAATAGCTTTTCTTTCAAAATGTTGCGAAAAAAACTGAAATCCGCATAAAAAATTTCAAATCTTCCAGCAGTTTACGATCGGTCGTCAGAGGGTTAAACATTGGGTACCACATTAGGGTGGTCTTTCGTTGTATGGGCGAAAAATAAAAACGAGATTTTGACTGTACCCCCTCTTAAAATATTTGTTTGGGTACAAAAATTCACCATGCAAAAAATTAGAGTTCTAGCTTAACGGGAAGATGTCCCGCATCGCCCTTGAAAATCGGGCCCCTTGGAAAAATGGGCATAATTTAAAAAAAAATTACAAATTTTTTTTCTTCAAAATTTAAAAAATATTAAATAATTTTTGTGTTGGTTTTAATCATAACTACTCAGATAAAAAATATTACTTTCCCAGAAAATCGCTAACTTACCCTAACTTTGTGTCAAAAAAATTAATAAATATTTGGGGGTACCTCAAAGTGACTTTTTTGCATTTTTGAAAATTTTATTCAACAAAAATCAAAAACCTAGTGTTTGCTGTCAAGTATTTCATTAAGCACATTTCAAGTATTAATAAGCCAGGTATTATGGATATCCATTGGCAAATTTTTTTTTATTGCATTTTGATTTTCGGGGATTTCAAGGTTTTTTTTTTATTTTTATATATTTTTACTTTAAAACAAGGTTTTAATAATATTTCATCAATATTTTGTATATGCCTTTTTATGATTGTAATAACTTTATTTTAAAATACTATATTTTCTGTTGATAGTTAACCCATGTTAACCTGGGGTCAAATATGACCCACGTAAGAAAAATGCAGCTTTGTGGCAAAATTTATAAATAAAATAAAGAAAGGAATAATTCAATTTATATTTATTCTAAAAAAATTTCGTTAACCGTTTCTAGTCTTCGAGTAGGTCAATTAAGTAAAAATTAGAACTTAAAACTTTTCCATAATAATAATTTTGAGGGAAAAAAATTTACACTATTAAATTAAAAATACGTTTTTCGAAAATACTCCTGAATATGTACAAAAAAATCAATTTTAATATGAATACAAATATCTGAATTTATACTAAATAATTAATTTTAATTAATTTTAAAATGTAAATAAATTACAATTAGAAACATAAACAAAAATTTATTTTGTCATCTTTGTGATTTTTGACTCTTTAAAATACGAGGGTCAATTGTGACCCCATGAAAACACAGGTTAACTATGAACACGAAAAATTATACTTTATAATAAAGTTATTACAATTATATAAAATAGCATACACAATAACATTGATGAAATATTACAAAAATCTTATTAAAAAAAAAAAAGTCTATACAAATTTAAAAAAACGTTGAAATCCGCTAGAATCAAAATGCTTTAACAAAAATTTTTGGCAACGGATATCCGTAATACTTGGCTTATTTAATACTTGAGATGTGTTTAATAAAATACTTGACAGCAAACACCAGGTTTTTGATTTTTGTTGAATAAAATTTTCAAAAATGCAAAAAAGTCACTTTGAGGTACCCCCAAAATATTTATTAATTTTTTTGACACAAAGTTAGTAATATTTTTTATCTGAGTAGTTATGATTAAACCCAACACAAAAATTATTTTATATTTTTTTAATTTTGAAGAAAAAAAATTTAAATTTTTTTTTAAATTATGACTATTTTCCAAGGGGCCCGATTTTCAAGGGCGATGCGGGACATCTTCCCGTTATGCTATAACTCTAATTTTTTGTATGGTGAATTTTTGTAACCAAACAAATATTTTTAGAGGGGGGCAGCCCCAAAAATCGCAAGTTGAAAAACAAGGACCACCCTAGTTAGTCATATAATTTGTAATTATATGATTATTAATTAATAAAAAAAAAAAAAAAAATATTTTGTCACAAAATGTCGAAAATTTCTTCAATTTCTCATATAAAACTTTCATTACGCATACTAATCTATTAATAAATATACGAAATTAATGTTAAAACAACTAAAATTTTCGTATTATTAAGCATTTTCAGTTAAGTTTACAATATTTTTTGTTATTTTGACATATTTTCGTATTATTATTTATTTCAAAATTATAATCATTAAATTTTGGTTAATCAGCAAATATGCGTCGTTTCGGTATACTAACGTTATTTTGACTCTAGTTCAAGAAATTTCAAAATCAATCAGGTAAAATAGAAAAATAAAATAGAAAAATACATAAAACCGGTTCAATGTAATCGCTTTTTAAAATTTTCATTTCGGTCTTAGTGTTACTGTGGTAGCCAACTGTCGTTATTAGTAAAAGTTATTGTATACCAACCCTGTTTAATATAAATAAAGTAAATTTTTTATTACACTCACAATAATCCAAGCATTACTATAAGAAATAAATGTCAAAACTACAAAACTTTCATAAAATTAGAAAATTTTCATTTATTTTTTGAAAGCTTTGATAATTTTAACATTTTTACGTATTTTTATGCTTACATTATTATCAATGTATTTGTTGGCGTTTGAATAATTCGTTATGATATGCCACAAATTCGATATGTCACAAGTTCGAAACTGTGTTCTCTTAGTACAAAATATTTCCATTAAAATCTTTATAAAATGTCCATGTCTACATTCTTTTAAATTTCTGTCATCACCTGCATTATCAACAAATACCCCACACAACATATACAACACTACACTACACAATATAGATACTTTCACTCACACACTCACAGTGTAAAAAGTATTAGTATGTGTTTTGGGTTGTGTCGTCGTCTGTTCAGTTCTGTTATGGTTATAATGTGCTCTGTCTGTGTTGTGCTGTAAATGTCATTCATTGATAGATGTTTAAAGTGACGATAAATGATTGATGATGAAAATATGCATGTGACTCTATGTGGCTGTGGGTGAATGTGTGAAGAGGTGAGTTTGCTTGTATGGGAACGTGTGTAAAAGTTTTTAAGGCAATTAAATGGAATTTTATGCAAAGGAAATTAGAGACAAACAGCCACACACACATGCACACACACTTTCGAACATTTAAATTTAAAATTTAATTATGATTTCAGTTTTATTTTAACGGCCATATGATTTGATTGGCAGGTGTTTAAAAAAAACAAAGATTTACAAATAAAATAAACAGTTTAAATTAATAAATATTAATTCGACTGCAGTTGAATTTATGTTTTAAACAACCAGAAAAATAACGTGAAAAATCATGCATGGATAACGTTGAGTTGGAAAGTTTTTTTAAGTGGTTTGGAACACCGATGGTGGGGGCTGAGATACTTATGAGGGATAGAAAAAATTCATACACATTATTTTTCTAAATTGATGTTGTCGTCACCGGGAATCGAACCCGGGACCATCTGTGTAATAGTCCAACGCGCTAACCATTACACCACAGCGCCCACCAACTCGATTTGTGAGAATTTCTTTAGGTACAAAATTAAAACTGAGTATAGATTTTGTTGCTCTACTTTATAAGGTATACATTACATTTGTACTGAATTGTTGCAGCTTCTTTTTATAAAGATATTATTGTGAACTAATAAAAGTGATAGGTTACTTGTTAATTACTTTTCGCATGCCCGGCGACATGTACCCCTTAGAACAGTGCAGTGGTACTTTACAAAACTATTCCACTCAAACTACCTCTATAACAGAACACATTGCGCTTAATATGTGACCAGTTTTCCTTCAACAATTTTTCTCCAGTTCTACGACACGTACACCTACACCAGTCACGTGATAATTTTTTTCCCACTGGTTCTGTTGCATATCACATAAATCCTTAAATGGTCATACTTTGACACTACCTACTTCTAACTTGTCCTGTAGCATATTCATTTCAGTCGTTACGGTGATATGTTACCTTGGTCAAGTTATTGGCCACGTCACAGAGTGCTATACAGGTAGCAATTGTCAACTCCTATGACAAGCCCATGTTAAAAGTACCGATCACTTTCATATAACAGAACCGGAACTAGGACTGGTTCATACACACAAAATTCAAGTCACGTGATCATACCAGTGACTGGTCCATTTCCCGCAGGGCATAGTCAGAGCTTGTAAATTGCAAACATATATTTATATAAAAAATTCGAAGTTACAATTCACTCTTATCCCGTTTAAATATTAAGTCATTAAGTAGTTCAAGGAGTTCTGAACGAACAACTACAACTTAAAAAAAACAAAGAAAACTTTAAAACATATTACTTCAGCCAGAGCAAACTAAAAATTACTTAGACAGTCTGCGAAAGAACCAAAGCATACAAAATGAAAATTTATTTTTCGCCTTTCTCGTTATTATTCGAATTTTGCTAGTTTTTTATGATTATACTGCGATGATGTAAGATTCAATGGCAGCATCAAAAAATTTTGCTTTATGTGTCAAATATAGAAAAAAGGAAACAAAATAAAGTCTGTTGGAATCATACTCCTTAATAAAAACTGGCTTGTATACATTTTTGAAAAGCGTTAGTACAAAGTTGAATATTAATGTAAAAATATACTTTGCATACTTTTTGAGTCCTCAGGCTAAAATAAGTATCATAGCATGCTGTAAATGCAGTGAGACACTCAAAGAAATATGCAAGGATTAAAAAAGAGGTCCTTTATTCACTAAAAATCCTAAAGAATATAGAAAAGACGATAGATTTCGAAGAGTTGAAAATCAATTTGTGACAAAAGCCATCGAAATAAGAAATGTATGCGGAAAACTCAAATGTTTTCTTGTTGTATATAAATATTTAAGACCAGCAAGAGTGTTTACAACGATTCCAATATATTTTACCATCAAACGATTAAATTTGCCATATTAAAAAATCATCTTTTGATATTATCTTAACATACATTATAATAGGCTTGGGCATTTTAGGTCTTTCTAAAGATCGCTCTTTACAGTTCAGCTCATTTCAATGAACTAGTTTGCTCTTCTAGTTCAACATCTCTATATCCTAAATTGAGCTGTGCGACACGAACTATTTGAATTGTATCAGCTGGTGCGAAACAAAATTTGTAACTTTCTATTAAATTTACTATCGGAGAATAATTCAACACTTGAAAATATATTTAAAATGATCGTTTATTCATAAATGGTACGTAATTATCCAGTTTTCCAGACATTTTATAAACTCAAAATTGAATTTTTATTAATTTTCAGAAATGCTTGTATTTTTCAAACCACTAGGTAACAATTTTTCGAAAGAAAGAAGAAATGAATAATGACTCCTTTAAACGTTAAAAAAAACTGAGCTGGCAACATAAAAAAAAAAACTCAAAAGCTACATAAAGAAAAGAAATATTACTCAAAAGGCAAAAAGAACGAAAAGAGCGAAAGACCTAAAAGAGCTGATGATTGTGATCCATCTGACTAGTTCAAGAAAAGATTAGTTCAATTGAACTAGTTCGTTTACGAACTACACAACTCTACATTATACCCAAGATTGGCCTTTTCTATTTTTCAATGAAAATTAAAATTAATCAAGTTCGAGGACATACTCTATATTTCTTTATTAGGATATTGTCTTAACAAATAATCTATAGAGTTTTTGTTTTCAAATTTATTAATTGACCACTTTTAGGAATGTGTTGATAGATCTATTTCGGTAATTTTCTAGGTTCCCATCATCAGAACACGTTTTGAATGAAGTGGCAGAAAGTGTGCGTGAAGCGTCATCAACATCAATTCACCGATAATGTGCTTAAAAATTGGACCGATCGTGTAGGCTACTGCATGGCCAGCCGAGGCAGCCATTTGAATGAAATTATTTTCCATTATTAACCGGAAGGATTGTAATTTCAAATAAAATAAGAAATTTGAGAAAATATTCAGTAGTTTTTTTTATAACATTTTCAAAAAAAAAGTTATTTGGCGGACCCTTTATAATACACGCTTTTTGTTTTTTTCTTTTTTTTTTATGTGCACACTTGTTTTGTTTGAAAATAAGATATAAGGGGGGAGTAAACTTTTATTTATACTTTTTTTTTTTAAATTAGTTACAATTATAATTTCTGCATAAATAAGCTTAAGTTGGAGTATCATAAAAGTTTCGTGTGCCATCAATCGAAAATTAATTAGAATCGCAACAAAGTCGCTAACCACTATTTGAAATTTTCTGAAATTAAGTGCAAGAACTAGTGTACCAGGTACTCGTATCCTTTGTTTGAGATAGTCTCAGTTTTATTTTTGGATATAAATTGTAAATTTATAAGACTATTTTCACTGGATTCCATCGAGGGCCTCAATGATAATTAAAAAAAAAATAATTTTGTAAATATGCCAGGTGAAAATGATAATATATATTAATATATGATTATGCATGGTTCGATATTGCATATATTGCTTCATATATCGGCATGTATGAAGATGTATTCCATGTATGGACTCATATATGTGTTCATACATACAACATGAAATTCATATATGGTAATGTATAATAAATATCATGCATTTAAATATATGCTAAATATTAACACATACTTACAAAAATGTAGTACTTCTTTATGCATCATTGCATGTAGTACTTCTTTATGCATCATTGGAAAATCATCTTTATAAGTTGCAGAATTTAAAACTGATATTGTTTTTAAAACGTCTTATATTATTTATAATATTTAATTTTCTTTCCAAATTATGATTGATGACAACTGATTCGGCATGCCTTAATATCGGTTTAGTGTAAAATGATTTTGACGTGCATAAAAAAATTGTTTTTTTTTTTAACCCAAATTTAAATAAAAAAATTATAAGAGTCCATGTAGTCATTTCTAAGATCCTTCATGACACCCGCACACATGTATACTTTTACTTATTTTTTGATTACGCAGTTTTCTAAACCATGAAGTTTTTGTGGTGTATTTAAAAAACTCAATAAAGAAACTTATTATTTTGAGTTTTTAAATTTTCTTGCATATTTTTTTTAACAAAATGAAAATGGATGGATATTCAATACACTTTTTTTGTTTTTCTCTCCTTTTAATATTTTGTTTAGTTTGTAAACAAACAGGTGAAGTAAACTAGGCGGTACGTTGCCTTTTATACAAGTTTGTTATAATTTTTATTGAAAATAAAAATTATGTTTTTCATTGCACAATTAAAGGGTCGCAAAAAACATAATTTTTTTTTATAATAAAAATTATAACAAACTTGTATAAAAGGCAAAGTACCGCCTAGTTTACTTCCCCTGTTTTGTTTACAAACTAAACAAAATATAAAAAGGAGAGAAAAACAAAAAAAGTGTATTGAATATCCACCAGAGGTGGACCTTGCACATCAAACAAGTTTTCAATTTATTTTTTGATCAATGGTTATAATCTTTAACTTCAAACTCATATGTATATTAGTTCTCATGTAGTGAGTAAACTAGTTCATATGAATGTTTGATGTTTGGCATGGGATTGTTACCCGCTTTCAAAACGTGTTCTGATGATGGGAACCTAGAAAATTCCGAAATAGATCTATCAACACATTCCTGAAAGGGTCAAATAATAAATTTGAAAACAAAAAAACTCTATAGATTATTTGTTAGGACAATATCCTAATGAAGAAATATAGAGTATGGCCTCGAACTTGTATAATTTTCATTTTCATTGCACAATTAAAGGGGAAAAAAAACATAATTTTTATTTTTAATAAAAATTATAACAAACTTGTATAATCCTCTACTTTGAAAAAAAAATGTTTAGTGCTAGAATTGTTGCTGTACTCAAAATTTCATTATCCTCGGTATTCCTATAACAAGTATTTTTTTTTGAAATTTCGCAGTGTAGCAACGGTAATGACGTCATTTATTTTCTCACTACCAGTAATGACGCCAGCTAACTCTCTATATTACTTTAATACAAATAATAAGGATATACTATTGACTAGTTATTTTGTGTATCTCCTAAACTAACAAAGCTATAACTCCAAATTTGGCACGGAGCTTAATTTTATGATCAGAATAAAAGAACACAAAGCATTTTTGATTATTTAAATGTTTTAGTGGTACAAATGGCCTGAGAATTTCCAAAAATTCGATTTTCGGACCCATTTTTTGGTTGGATGGAGGGAGAGAGGGAGCAAATGTGTAAACATTTTTTTTTTTTTTTTATTTAGTTAGGGACTTACAAGAATCTAAAGTCGAAATTGAAATGTATCAAAAAAAAAAAAAAAAATGTCGGTAGTGAAAGGGTTAAAGTGCCTTTACCATACTATTAAATTCACTCTTGACATTTTGACAACTTTAGTATGTCGCCTCAGCCATTCAACAAAGGAAGCTGTATATTCCTAATTATGTAACATTGTTAAAAAACTGTCAATTGAATTTGAAAATTTTGACATGTCCTTTAATATACCATACAACTTAATATTCACAATACCCCTTATTACTAGCACTAAATAGTTTGTCAATATTTTGTTGTTACAGTTTCCTTTTCAAAACTTTATTACCAAACTTCTAAAATAACAAGAAAAAAAAAACATCAACCTGACATGACTAAAACATCTTTTTCCCTTGAATTCTTTTATTTCACGTTATTTCCCATTCACATAATTTTCTATACACTCGTAAAACAAAAGCCCGTAGAAATAGTTGAAATTCAGCAACTACAACAGAAAGGAGGTAAATGAATTGCTCCAGCAGAATTTTCAATAAAGTTAATTAATTTGGGTGGACTAAATTTTAACTAAAAAAGTTTGTTAAACATTTTAACTGACTAGGCTGTTAAATACATCGACATTATTAGGTAAATTAGCTAATTTTTAGCTGAAAATTTATGCTAAAAATTTCGCATAAAATCCGAATTACACACAGAAATATAAAGTTTTAAATCCCTTCGTACAAACATATTCAAATGGGCTTTATGAATATTTTGGGTGTTGCAACTAAAATGTATTTGTGTTAACGAAATTTTTTTTGTGAACACCAATATTCTGTTGTATCAACCAGTTTAGGTAGTATTAACCGAATTTTAGTTGGTTAATTTTTCTACGTATGTAAATGTTGTTATAGAGTAAACTTGTATTATCGCTTTTAAATAAGTAAATATTTAAGAAAAAAAAATTACAGAAAATGCACAAAGCTTTCGAAAAATATGAACTCAACTTTGTAGTCCGCTTTATCACTATGCCATCTAAGATTTGCTTTGGACTTTTTAACTTAATAAAACTTAAGTATTTTTCTTTTATTCGAAGGCAAAAAAGAAAAAACACCCAGCTGTGAATTATATTTACGAACAAGCTTCTTATTTCCTAAACAATTTAACTTCCAAGCATTCACAAAAGATGAATCTAGAACGGCCAACCAAAGTGGACACCACCCACTTCTTTGAACGAATCGAAACACGGTAATTGGAAACAGCATTATCTTGAGATCGACACCGTCCATGCAACTGTTATAGTTTCGGATTATATTGGGGCTGCTGCACAATGATTTCACCTGGATTAAATCAAAACTGACAAAATTCTTTTTTCAAAACAACAGCATGCGAAATTTAAATCGATCAAGCTTGCAACAAAAAATTCCATGGCAAGCTATGATGCTTGTAACAAACAATTTCGTGGAAATGCATGTTCAAAATTGGAAATTCATAGAATTTATTTTTTCTGCATAAAATGCTCAACAACAAAACACAATAATAAAGTTGTGGCCTACGGCCAATGTTTGACTAGTCAAACAGCAAACTTAGCGCGTCTCTAAAAAATACCTGGGGATTGTAAAACTCGGGAAAAACTTACTGATCGACAATTTTAGACCTTTGCGAACAATAATAAAGTACACTCATAATAATCTATAGGTAAAATACACGAAAACCGTTGTTCATTTTACGAAAGTTTTGGTTATTTTGACATTACGAAAAAATTTGTAGAATATACAAATCACATTTCGTAAAGTTTTGTAAAAACTTTTTTTAAATAAAAATGTGGTGCATACCTTACGGGTTATTTTAAATTAAAAAAAAAAAAAAATGTAATGGTGCCACACCAGAATCGAACTCACGATTTCAGTGACGTCCTGCTGTGTCGAAGTAGACCCCTCTACCATTTGCACCAAAGTAGCTGATGCAATACAACATACTAAAAGGAACTAAAGTCGAAAATATTATGAAATTTTATGAAACTAGAAAAATATGCTACAAATATTTAATAAAAAAGGTAAAATGGCCATTAAATATTTTTATTATGTTTATTGAACTAAATAAAATAATATAATTAAAATAATAATAATAAAAAACTTAAATAACAATTTCAAACTAATTGCATTTTATTATTAAATATTTTATCTTTTTAATATTTGTTTTATTGAATTTCATACTAAACCCGGCAAAGAAAGTGGAAGTAGTGTTTTCGGGTCCTCTTTAACTTGTTTTAGGATCCTCTTTATTAAACAAAATACAAAATATCCATTTATATCAAAACACAAAATAGTAATAATGAAATAAAAAAATAAAACATAGAAATTTAAAAAACATTAATAAACAAAAAAAATATAAAAACTAAAAAAAAAAAAAAAAAAAAATTTGTGTCCTGGCCAGGAGTGTGAACTCGCAACCTTCTGATTGCAAATCCGACCTCTAACCACATCAACATCTATATGTAATATTTGGTAACATTACAAATTTTTGTACAATGTACTAAAAAATATTACGAAATCATGTTTGTATTTTTTACGAAATTTGTAAATTTATATACCTAATTTGTTTTTATACAAAAGTTTTGTAATATAAACAAAATGTTTGTACATTCTACGAAAAAAAAATTACGAAAAATATATTTGTATTTTTAAGCATGGATTATTATGAGTGTACCTTTTATAAAATTGAAATTATATATATATTCCATTGTATCCAAACAAAAAGTGTCTATATGCAAGGTATTTCTTCTTTTTTTCTCATTGGTAGTTTTTGATATATGACGGGTTTTTATATTTACGTTGTGTACATATTTTTTTTTTATATACAAACTTTCTTCTCTTCTAAGTATTTCCCGATATTTTCAATGGATAGGAAATTTTAATACAATACTGAGATCAGTGTAATGTACTAACATTAAGCATAGCAATCAAATT
>CM037852.1:231317731-231346394 GCA_021234595.1 Delia radicum | reverse complement strand
TGTTTCATTCAGAATTAATCTCTCCGAAACTCTGCCGGACATAGCCTATTTTCATTAATACTCATGCGTAGCAAAAATTTTGTCGCTTTGGCTCTATCTCGCTTAGTTTTTGAAACATTGTACATTATTAAATAACTTTTATCTCGAAAACTAAACGAGATATCGAAAAACGGGTAAAATTTTTATGAAACTGGACTCACGTAACGATTTTTACTAATGTGTTAAGTGTTCCGATTCCACTCGTTCTCCGTTCCATTCCATAGCGTTACGTTACATTTTGGAACAATGTTCCATTATATTATCGGAGTGTTTAAATTTGAAAAATTAATCTCTTGGGATCGGTAGACTTTACTCAAAAACTAGGACATAAAAAGTGTTCACCTAAAGAATTGATGGCCATTGATTTTATTATTTTGCCCATAGCTTTTATATTTCAGATCTAAAAAAGGAGTCACAAGACTTTGGATATACATTCACTAAAAAAGTAATTTCCATATCTCTGCTTGGTGAAGAGTTGTGTGGAGTTTGAGTTTTTTAAACTTTCGGAGCTTTTTCTATAGGATTTTTTGCGCCATTTTTTATAATAAATTGTTATACATTTTTTTGAAATAGTATGTTTTTTGCTTCTGACATCCACCATTACATTTTAAATTAGTCAGGGAGTTGCGTGAACTGAGTTTATTTGTAAACAACACTTCCGAGTTAAAAAGGAATTTAAAAAATTTTAAACGCAAACATTTTAGGAACTTTTCATAAATGTTGTACATATTAATTTTTTTCTCATTTTTTATTAAAACATGGCTTGAGAACACAGTTAGGTATCTAGAGTGAAACTTCACGTCTGACTAAATTGATCAAGAGCAAAAAAAAAAAAATATTTGTTTCATTCATTTCGCTTTGTGACAACTAAAGCGTTGTATCAATTCTCCCAAAAAGGTACATTAAATAAAAGATTATGAGTCTAATACTATAATCGAAAAAGCATCAACAACTTTCAAGGCCGTTACATTTTATGGAGGTAACGAATTTCTCAAAGAACATCCCTATATAAAATTTTTTAATTTTGTAAACTTATAAGTATCTAATATAATTTCCTGTAAATATGTAACACTAAACACAATTAAATATCATAAAACCGCCAACAAATACGTGCTTTCAAAATAATCACGATTTCCTTTCTAAAGGCACCCATACATTTTACAATATTATTGCAAATATTATTGCCAGTATTATTGTCATTTTGCCCTATACAGTGCTAAAGGTTAGGTTAGGTCGAAAAGAGGATTCGGAGAAGGGAAAATACTTTCCTAATCCGACTCAAGTCCCGAAGGACTTACACTTAAGCCAGAATGTCGTCTTGTTGTGCGCTCTAAACAATCGGTCCTATGTCACCTTTCTACACCAGGAACTCTGTCGCACTGACGAAACTCCTCAACTTCTTCCATCCTATGCCCCTAAGATCCTCCAATGTGGATATTGGGTCACTGGATAGTATTTCGACCAGGATCCCGGCAAATGTCGGGCATTCACAGAGATAGTGTTCCAAGGTCTCCTCGTCCTCTCTACAGTGCTATAAGATGTACAATACTTTTGCACAAAATATGGCACCACTCTTTGGTTCTGTTATGGATGGATATAAAAACTGCACAATGTATAAATATATTTCACATTTCTTGGTTGCGCAATAAGAATCAAAACCTTTTTGATTTCTTCCATAAGTTCTGATATATGACTAACAGATTTTTCAGTGTATTTTTAATTTTTTGGGGGTTTTTTTTTTAAATTGGATAAATAAAATGACATCTTTATACTGATGTGGCTTTAACCCGTTATGTACAACCGTTGCGTTTTCGCAAAGACCTACTTTAAAGGCCTGATAATTTTGGATAGCACATTTTTTCATTACCTTCACAGTTTTGAAATATCGGATAAAAATATTATTTTACACTCATGGAATGTATGCTGTAAATATTTGTAGTTTTTTGAGTTGTAAGAGAGTATCTTTATTTTTAAGAGTGAAAAAGCAGTCATTTGTAGAACAAATTTCAGTTTTGACTACAATTGTAGTTCATTTAAAAAAACAAACCACATCAAATTACCAGTTTTTTTTTTTTTTTATTTAAAAAATAAAACAAAAACAAAAAAAATGTTTGTTTATTTTTTACTTCATATGTGATCTATTTTTATTACAATTGTGCTTCATTTTTTGAATAGTAAACAAGAAATGACAATGTTAGTTAAATTTACTGAAATGTAAGTCGTCATATCATCAAGTGAAATTTCATTTGTTTTTTAACTACATTTGCAATGATCTTTACCTACATAGTATTTTAAGTGTAGGACTGCAGTCAAAACGCGATTTACGACCCAAGTTATTTTAAAATTTTTGACATATTCGTGTTTAGCATAACAAAATTATTAAGAAAAAACGTGTTTCGTAATGGAAAAAAAGAAGATAATAGAAATAAACTACACACGCCTTTCATTATTACTTGTTTAAGATTTTTGTTCACTAACTTTGGACTTTGAAGACCAATGGTATAAATATGTACCATGCATTTTTTCATAGCAGGAGTTGCAAAAAACTATTTTCAAATAGCTTTTCTTTCAAAATGTTGCGAAAAAAACTGAAATCCGCATAAAAGATTTCAAATCTTCCAGCAGTTTACGATCGGTCGTCAGAGGGTTAAACATTGGGTACCACATTAGGGTCGTCTTTCGTTGTATGGGCGAAAAATAAAAACGAGATTTTGACTGTACCCCCTCTTAAAATATTTGTTTGGGTACAAAAATTCACCATGCAAAAAATTAGAGTTCTAGCTTAACGGGAAGATGTCCCGCATCGCCCTTGAAAATCGGGCCCCTTGGAAAAATGGGCATAATTTAAAAAAAAATTACAAATTTTTTTTCTTCAAAATTTAAAAAATATTAAATAATTTTTGTGTTGGTTTTAATCATAACTACTCAGATAAAAAATATTACTTTCCCAGAAAATCGCTAACTTACCCTAACTTTGTGTCAAAAAATTAATAAATATTTTGGGGGTACCTCAAAGTGACTTTTTTGCATTTTTGAAAATTTTATTCAACAAAATCAAAAACCTAGTGTTTGCTGTCAAGTATTTCATTAAGCACATTTCAAGTATTAAATAAGCCAGGTATTATGGATATCCATTGGCAAATTTTTTTTTTATGGCATTTTGATTTTCGGGATTTCAAGGTTTTTTTTTTATTTTTATATATTTTTACTTTAAAACAAGGTTTTAATAATATTTCATCAATATTTTTGTATATGCCTTTTTATGATTGTAATAACTTTATTTTAAAATACTATATTTCTGTTGATAGTTAACCCATGTTAACCTGGGGTCAAATATGACCCACGTAAGAAAAATGCAGCTTTGTGGCAAAATTTATAAATAAAATAAAGAAAGGAATAATTCAATTTATATTTATTCTAAAAAAATTTCGTTAACCGTTTCTAGTCTTCGAGTAGGTCAATTAAGTAAAAATTAGAACTTAAAACTTTTTCCATAATAATAATTTTGAGGGAAAAAAATTTACACTATTAAATTAAAAATACGTTTTTCGAAAATACTCCTGAATATGTACAAAAAATCAATTTTAATATGAATACAAATATCTATACTAAATAATTAATTTTAATTAATTTTAAAATGTAAATAAATTACAATTAGAAACATAAACAAAAAATTATTTTGTCATCTTTGTGATTTTTGACTCTTTAAAATACGAGGGTCAATTGTGACCCCATGAAAACACAGGTTAACTATGAACACGAAAAATTATACTTTATAATAAAGTTATTACAATTATATAAAATAGCATACACAATAACATTGATGAAATATTACAAAAATCTTATTAAAAAAAAAAAGTCTATACAAATTTAAAAAAACGTTGAAATCCGCTAGAATCAAAATGCTTTAACAAAAATTTTTGGAAACGGATATCCGTAATACTTGGCTTATTTAATACTTGAGATGTGTTTAATAAAATACTTGACAGCAAACACCAGGTTTTTGATTTTTGTTGAATAAAATTTTCAAAATGCAAAAAAGTCACTTTGAGGTACCCCCAAAATATTTATTAATTTTTTTTGACACAAAGTTAGTAATATTTTTTATCTGAGTAGTTATGATTAAACCCAACACAAAATTATTTTATATTTTTTTAATTTTGAAGAAAAAAATTTAAATTTTTTTTTAAATTATGACTATTTTTCCAAGGGGCCCGATTTTCAAGGGCGATGCGGGACATCTTCCCGTTATGCTATAACTCTAATTTTTTGTATGGCGAATTTTTGTAACCAAACAAATATTTTTAGAGGGGGGCAGCCCCAAAAATCGCAAGTTGAAAAATAAGGACCACCCTAGTACCACATATACAAAAGCTTAGTCATGTCTTACAAAAAAAAAAA
Source organism: Delia radicum (assembly GCA_021234595.1). NCBI lineage: Eukaryota > Metazoa > Arthropoda > Insecta > Diptera > Anthomyiidae > Delia > Delia radicum. Next base: position 231,341,954 of record CM037852.1, on the reverse strand, counting down.
AAAAACAATGTGCGCCCCGGTAGGCTAGTTGGTAGCGTGCTGGCTTATCAGTGCGGGGGTCGTGGGTTCGATTCCCACCAGAGGCACTGGTCTGTTTTCGCTACAACGCACCGAAGGCCGTAGTAGCTAGTACTCGGTTAGGGTAATAGTATATAATTTGTAATTATATGATTATTAATTAATAAAAAAAAAAAATATTTTGTCACAAAATGTCGAAAATTTCTTCAATTTCTCATATAAAACTTTCATTACGCATACTAATCTATTAATAAATATACGAAATTAATGTTAAAACAACTAAAATTTTCGTATTATTAAGCATTTTAGTTAAGTTTACAATATTTTTTTGTTATTTTGACATATTTTCGTATTATTATTTATTTCAAAATTATAATCATTAAATTTTGGTTAATCAGCAAAATATGCGTCGTTTCGGTATTCTAACGTTATTTTGCCTCTAGTTCAAGATATATCAAAATCAATCAGGTAAAATAGAAAAATAAAATAGAAAAATACATAAAACCGGTTCAATGTAATCGCTTTTTAAAATTTTCATTTCGGTCTTAGTGTTACTGTGGTAGCCAACTGTCGTTATTAGTAAAAGTTATTGTATACCAACCCTGTTTAATATAAATAAAGTAAATTTTTTATTACACTCACAATAATCCAAGCTTTATTATAAGAAATAAATGTCAAAACTACAAAAACTTTCATAAAATTAGAAAATTTTCATTTATTTTTTGAAAGCTTTGATAATTTTAACATTTTTACGTATTTTTATGCTTACATTATTATCAATGTATTTGTTGGCGTTTGAATAATTCGTTATGATATGCCGCAAATTCGATATGTCACAAGTTGGAAACTGTGTTCTCTTAGTACAAAATATTTCCATTAAAATCTTTATAAAATGTCCATGTCTACATTCTTTTTAAATTTCTGTCATCACCTGCATTATCAACATATACCCCACACAACATATATATATACAACACCACACTACACAATATAGATACTTTCACTCACAGTGTAAAAAGTATTAGTATGTGTTTTGGGTTGTGTCGTCGTCTGTTCAGTTCTGTTATGGTTATAATGTGCTCTGTCTGTGTTGTGCTGTAAATGTCATTCATTGATAGATGTTTAAAGTGACGATAAATGATTGATGATGAAAATATGCATGTGACTCTATGTGGCTGTGGGTGAATGTGCGAAGAGGTGAGTTTGCTTGTACGGGAACGTGTGTAAAAGTTTTTAAGGCAATTAAATGGAATTTTATGCAAAGGAAATTAGAGACAAACAGCCACACACACATGCACACACACATGCACACACACTTTCGAACATTTAAATTTAAAATTTAATTATGATTTCAGTTTTATTTTAACGGCCATATGATTTGATTGGCAGGTGTTTAAAAAAACAAAGATTTACAAATAAAATAAACGGTTTAAATTAATAAATATTAATTCGACTGCAGTGGAATTTATATTTTAAAACAACCAGAAAAATAAACATGAAAAATCATGCATGGATAACGTTGAGTTGAATGGTTTTTTTTTAAAAAGAAAAGCAACACTCAGGAAATTCTTCATATTTATTAATAAATTGCTTTCCTTGGAAAGGGTTTAGAGGATATATGAAAGGTGGGAAAAGCTGGAGGGCTTAAACCAGACAACGCTGTAGTTGCGCGAGATGATAAGTCTTAGAACAATCGTTGCTCACCACCTGATGTAGAGTTGGCGAACTTATTGAAGCTTTTTGGTTCATACCCCTGATTCATTATTTTACATTGGTGGGGTTAAGTGGTATGGGTACCCCGATGGTGGGGGCTGCGATACGTATGGGGGATAGAAAGAAACTCATACATATTATTTTTCTAAATTGTTTTAGTCGTCGTTGGGGATCGAACCCAGGACAATCTATGTAACATCTCAACGCGATAAGCATTACACCACAACGCTCTAAATAGGAAAATAGTTACTATTTGAATTTTTACTCATAGTCAGAGCTTGTAAATTGCAAACATATATTTATATAAAAAATTTGGAGTTACAATTCACTCTTATCCCGTTTTCAAGGAGTTCTGAACTAACAACTACAGCTTAAAAAAACAAAGAAAACTTTAAAACATATTACTTCAGCCAGAGCAAAACTAAAATTACTTAGACAGTCTGCGAAAGAACCAAAGCATACAAAATGAAAATTTATTTTTTGCCTTTCTCGTTATTATTCGAATTTTACTAATATTTTATGATTTTACTGTGGTGATGTAAGATTCAATGGCAGCATCAATAAATTTTTGATGATGAATGATAAAAGTGATATCCGAAAATTTTTCAAAAAACTTTTTTTGTAAAACGAAAAAAAGCACAAAAGTACAGCTCAAAGAACTTTGCTTTATGTGTCAAACATAGAAAAAAGGAAACAAAATAAAATCTGTTGGAATCATACTCCTTAATAAGAACTGGCTTGTATACATTTTTTGAAAGCGTTAGTACAAAGTTGAATATTAATGTAAAAATATACTTTGCATACTTTTTGAGTCCTCAGGCTAAAATAAGTATCATAGCATGCTGTGAATGCAGTGAGACACTCAAAGAAATATGCAAGGATTAAAAAGAGGTCCTTTATTCACTAAAAATCCTAAAGAATATAGAAAAGACGATAGATTTCGAAGAGTTGAAAATCAATTTGTGACAAAAGCCATCGAAATAAGAAATGTATGCGGAAAACTCAAATGTTTTCTTGTTGTATATAAATATTTAAGACCAGCAAGAGTGTTTACAACGATTCCAATATATTTTACCATCAAACGATTAAATTTGCCATATTAAAAATCATCTTTTGATATTATCTTAACATACATTATAATAGGCTTGGGCATTTTAGGTCTTTCTAAAGATCGCTCTTTACAGTTCAGCTCATTTCAATGAACTAGTTTGCTCTTCTAGTTCAACATCTCTATATCCTAAATTGAGCTGTGCGACACGAACTATTTGAATTGTATCAGCTGGTGCGAAACAAAATTTGTAACTTTCTATTAAATTACTATCGGAGAATAATTCAACACTTGAAAATATATTTAAAATGATCGTTTATTCATAAAATGGTACGTAATTATCCAGTTTTCCAGACATTTTATAAACTCAAAATTGAATTTTTTATTAATTTTCAGAAATGCTTGTATTTTTCAAACCACTAGGTAACAATTTTTCGAAAGAAAGAAGAAATGAATAATGACTCCTTTAAACGTTAAAAAAACTGAGCTGGCAACATAAAAAAAAAACTCAAAAGCTACATAAAGAAAAGAAATATTACTCAAAAGGCAAAAAGAACGAAAGAGCGAAAGACCTAAAAGAGCTGATGATTGTGATCCATCTGACTAGTTCAAGAAAAGATTAGTTCAATTGAACTAGTTCGTTTACGAACTACACAACTCTACATTATACCCAAGATTGGCCTTTTCTATTTTTCAATGAAAATTAAAATTAATCAAGTTCGAGGACATACTCTATATTTCTTTATTAGGATATTGTCTTAACAAATAATCTATAGAGTTTTTGTTTTCAAATTTATTAATTGACCACTTTCAGGAATGTGTTGATAGATCTATTTCGGGAATTTTCTAGGTTCCCATCATCAGAACACGTTTTGAATGAAGTGGCAGAAAGTGTGCGTGAAGCGCCAATTGGACCTATCGTGTAGGCTACTGCATGGCCCAGCCGAGGCAGCAATTTGAATGAAATTATTTTCCATTATTAATCAGAAGGATTGTACTTTCAAATAAAAAAGAAATTTGAGAAAATATTCAGTAGTTTTTTTTTATAACATTTTCAAAAAAAAAGTTATTTGGCGGACCCTTTATAATACACGCTTTTTGTTTTTTTCTTTTTTTTATGTGCACCCTTGCTTTGTTTGAAAATAAGATATAAGGGGGGAGTAAACTTTTCTATTTATTTATTTTTTTTAAATTACTTACAATTATAATTTTCTGCATGAATAAGCTTAAGTTGGAGTATCATAAAAGTTTCGTGTGCCATCAATCGAAAATTAATTAGAATCGCAACAAAGTCGCTAACCACTATTTGAAATTTTCTGAAATTAAGTGCAAGAACTAGTGTACCAGGTACTCGTATCCTTTGTCAGAGATAGTCTCAGTTTCATTTTTGGATATAAATTGTAAATTTATAAGACTATTTTCACTGGATTACATCGAGGGCCTCAATGATAATTAAAAAAAAAATAATTTTGTAAATATGCCAGGTGAAAATGATAATATATATTTATATATGATTATGCATGGTTCGATATTGCATATATTGCTTCATATATCGGCATGTATGAAGATGTATTCCATGTATGGACTCATATATGTGTTCATACAACATGAAATTCATATATGGTAATGTATAATAAATATCATGCATTTAAATATATGCTAAATATTAACACATACTTACAAAAATGTAGTGCTTCTTTATGCATCATTGACTTAGAAAATGATTTTTTTGGAAAATCATCTTTATAAGTTGCAGAATTTAAAACTGATATTGTTTTTAAAACGTCTTTTATTATTTATAATATTTAATTTTCTTTCCAAATTATGATTGATGACAACTGATTCGATATGCCTTAATATCGGTTTTGTGTAAAATGCTTTTGACTTGCATAAAAAAATTGTTTTTTTTTTTTTTTTAACCCAAATTAAAATAAAAAAATTATAAGAGTCCATGTAGTCATTTCTAGGATCCTTCATGATGACACACACATATATACTTTTACTTATTTTTTGATTATGCAGTTTTCTAAACCACGATGTTTTTGTGGTGTATTTAAAAAACGCAATAAAGAAACTTATTATTTTGAGTTTTCAAATTTTTTGCCTGTTTTTTTTTTTAACAAAATGAAAAATGTTTGAAATTTCTGCCAAAACAAAAACAATAATATAAAAAAAGTCATAAGAAATCAATTTTTTCTATTAGTACTAAGAATACAATTGAAGAGCTTGTTGTAAAAACTTGATAAGCCACATACATTATTTTATGGATTTTCGCTGTTTTGTAGACTTCCATAGATTAATATTTGATAGAAGTCTTGCTTAAACACTTAGTGCAAGTACCTAAAGTATAAACGTCCTGCAAAAGTCATATTATTTCACATTTTTTAAACCTCTAAAAGGCAAAAAACGAACTAAAGCCAATATGGGGCTTATCAAGTTTTTGCAATAAGTCCTTCAATTGAAGAGCTTGTTGTAAAAACTTGATAAGCCACATTTACTGTTTTATGGATTTCCGATGTTTGCTAGGCATCCATTGATTAATATTTGATAGAAGTCTAATTGCAAGTACCGAGAGTATAAAGGTCCTGCAAAAGTGATATTGGTTGCATTTTGTTTAACCTTTAAAAAGGCGAAAACAAACTAAAATAAAATGTGGCTTATCAAGTTTTTACAATAAGCCCTTCAATTGTTTAAAATTCATCATCGCAACAATTAAACTTAATTATGAACCAAAAAATATATGAAATTACCAAAACGATATCATATCATCCAAAATATTGGCTTTTATAATCAATGTTTAAAAAATATCATCTTCTACATTGAAAAATATAATCCTCTACTTTGAAAAAAAAAAAATGTTTAGTGCTAGAATTGTTGCTGTACACAAAATTTTATTATCCTCGGTATTCCTATAACAAGTATTTTTTTTTTTGAAATTTCGCAGTGTAGCAACGGTAATGACGTCATTTATTTTCTCACTACCAGTAATGACGCCAGCTAACTCTCTATATTACTTTAATACAAATAATAAGGATATACTATTGACTAGTTATTTTGTGTATCTCCTAAACTAACAAAGCTATAAACTCCAAATTTGGCACGGAGCTTAATTTTATGATCAGAATAAAAGAACACAAAGCATTTTTGATTATTTAAATGTTTTAGTGGTACAAATGGCCTGAGAATTTCCAAAAATTCGATTTTCGGACCCATTTTTTGGTTGGATGGAGGGAGAGAGGGAGCAAATGTGTAAACATTTTTATTTTTTTTTTTATTTAGTTAGGGACTTACAAGAATCTAAAGTCGAAATTGAAATGTATCAACAAAAAAAAAAAAAAAATGTCGGTAGTGAAAGGGTTAAAGTGCCTTTACCATACTATTAAATTCACTCTTGACATTTTGACAACTTTAGTATGTCGCCTCAGCCATTCAACAAAGGAAGCTGTATATTCCTAATTATGTAATATTGTTAAAACACTGTCAATTGAATTTTAAAATTTGACATGTCCTTTAATATACCATACAACTTAATATTCACAATACCCCTTATTACTAGCACTAAATAGTTTGTCAATATTTTGTTGTTACAGTTTCCTTTTCAAAACTTTATTGCCAAACTTCTAAAATAACAAGAAAAAAAAAACATCAACCTGACCATGACTAAACATCTTTTTCCTTGAATTCTTTTATTTCACGTTATTTCCCATTCACATAATTTTCTATACACTCATAAAACAAAAGCCCGTAGAAATAGTTGAAATTCAGCAACTACAACAGAAAGGAGTAAATGAATTTGCTCCAGCAGAATTTTCAATAAAGTTAATAAATTTGGGTGGACTAAATTTTCACTAAAAAAGTTTGTTAAACATTATAACTGACTAGGCTGTTAAAAACATCGACATTATTAGGTAAATTAGCTAATTTTTAGCTGAAAATTTATGCTAAAAATTTCGCATAAAATCCGAATTTACACACAGAAATATAAAGTTTTAAATCCCTTCGTACAAACATATTCAAATGGGCTTTATGAATATTTTGGGTGTTGCAACTAAAATGTATTTGTGTTAACGAAATTTTTTTGTGAACACCAATATTCTGTTGTATCAACCAGTTTTGGTAGTATTAACCGAATTTTAGTTGGTAAATTTTTCTACGTATGTAAATGTTGTTATAGGAGTAAACTTGTAGTATCGCTTTTAAATAAGTAAATATTTAGGAAAAAAAAAATTACAGAAAATGCACAAAGCTTTCGAAAAATATGAACGCAACTTTGTAGTCCGCTTTATCACTATGCCATCTAAGATTTGCTTTGGACTTTTTAACTTAATAAAATTTAAGTATTTTTCTTTTATTCGAAGGCAAAAAAGAAAAAACACCCAGCTGTGAATTATATTTACGAGCAAGCTTCTTATTTACTAAACAATTTAACTTCCAAGCATTCACAAAAGATGACTCTAGAACGGCCAACCAAAGTGGACACCACCACTTCTTTGAACGAATCGAAACACGGTAATTGGAAACAGCATTATCTTGAAGATCAACACCGTCCATGAAACTTTTATAGTTTCGGATTATATTGGGCTGCTACACAATGATTTCACCTGGATTAAATCAAAACTGACAGAATTCTTTTTTCAAAACAACAGCACGCGAAATTTAAATCGATCAAGCTTGCAACCAAAAAATTCCATGGCAAGCTATGATGCTTGTAACAAACAAATTTCGTGGAAATGCATGTTCAAAATTGGAAATTCAAAGAACTTATTTTTTCTGCATAAAATGCTCAACAACAAAACACAATAATAAAGTTGTGGCCTACGGCCAATGTTTGACTAGTCGAACAGCAAACTTAGCGCGTCTCTAAAAATACCTGGGGATTCTAAAACTCGGGAAAAACTTACTGATCGACAATTTTAGACCTTTGCGAACAATAATAAAGTACACTCATAATAATCTATAGGTAAAATACACGAAAACCGTTGTTCATTTTACGAAAGTTTTGGTTATTTTGACATTACGAAAAAATTTGTAGAATATACAAATCACATTTCGTAAAGTTTTGTAAAAACTTTTTTTAAATAAAAATGTGGTGCATACCTTACGGGGTTATTTTAAAATTAAAAAAAAAAATGTAATGGTGAAACACCAGAATCGAACTCACGATTTCAGTGACGTCCTGCTGTGTCGAAGTAGACCCCTCTACCATTTGCACCAAAGTAGCTGCTGCAATACAACAAACTAAAAAAGAACTTAAGTCGAAAATGTTATGAAATTTTTATGAAAACTAGAAAAATATGCTACAAATATTTAATAAAAAAGGTAAAATGGCCATTAAATATTTTTATTATGTTTATTGAACTAAATAAAATAATATAATTTTTTTATAAATATATCAAATAATATATTAAAAAACAAAATAAAAAATAATAAAATAATAATAATAAAAAACTTAAATAACAATTTCAAACTAATTGCATTTTATTATTAAATATTTTATCTTTTTAAATATTTGTTTTATTGAATTTCATACTAAACCCGGCAAAGAAAGTGGAAGTAGTGTTTTCGGGTCCTCTTTAACTTGTTTTAGGATCCTCTTTATTAAACAAAATACAAAATATCCATTTATATCAAAACACAAAAATAGTAATAATGAAATAAAAAAATAAAACATAGAAATTTAAAAAACATTAATAAACAAAAAAAAATATAAAAACTAAAAAAAAAAAAAAAATTTGTCCCGGCCAGGAGTTGAACTCGTAACCTTCTGATTGCAAATCCGACCTCTAACCACATCAACATCCATATGTTATATTTGTAACATTACAAATTTTTGTACAATGTACTAAAAAATATTACGAAATCATGTTTGTATTTTTTACGAAATTTGTAAATTTATATAATTTGTTTTATACAAAAGTTTTGTAATATAAACAAAATGTTTGTACATTCTACGAAAAAAAAATTACGAAAAATATATTTGTATTTTTAAGCATGGATTATTATGAGTGTACTTTTATAAAATTGAAATTTATATATATATTCCATTGTATCCAAACAAAAAGTGTCTATATGCAAGGTATTTCTTCTTTTTTTCTCATTGGTAGTTTTTGAAATATGACGGTTTTTATATTTACGTTGTATACATATTTTTTTTTTATATGTACCAACTTTCTTCTCTTCTAAGTATTTCCCGATATTTTCAATGGATAGGAAATTTTAATACAATACTGAGATCAGTGTAATGCACTTAACATTAAGCATAGCAATCAAATTTAAAATTGTTTTAGCATACATAAAGTTTATAAAGTAAAAACTAAACATACAAAATTATCCGGTAAAATATCCTGAAACACCCATAAATTTAATAGTTTCATAAAAAAAATTTATTCGATTTCATAAATTATCTCTTCATAAATTTAATGCAAATCTCCTTTAGAGCTATGAAATAATTTCAAAGACTTAATTTTTTTATTTTTCATAAAAATTTCATAATTTCATTAATGAGTGTGTCCAGTGTTCAACATATTTTCTAAAGTGCTTTATAATTTCTATAAAGCCTTTTATTAATTTTGGGCTTCTATGAAATTGTTTAAAAAATCATATGCAACGGTTTATTGGTTTAGTTCTAATACATTATTCAAGACATTCATGAAGAGTTTTATTAATTCAAGGAAACTTCTTAATATTAAAAAACTTTATGAAGCAGTTTCATAAATTCCATAAACGCTTCATTGTCGTAATGATGTTTAAGAAGATTTAAATTAATGCTACAAACATTTCATAAACATTGCATTTAATTAAACGTGTTTCATAGATTCTATGAAAAGTTTCAATGGACGAGTTCCAGCGACAATTTTCATTAAAGCTATGTAGAAATTCATTACTGAAGTGAAGATAATTCTGTCAGTGTATACCAACAAATGGGTTAAATGCTGTAAATATAAAAATCAAAAACTGTTGACCGATTTGGATTCAGCGTGCCTACAAAAAAACATGTATTTCAAAGAGAGGTTCTGCAAAAGGAATTTATCGAGTAGCGTAATACAAGTCAGAAGGAATTATTTGTCCACTTTAATTTTTCGGTCACGGTTGACCGTTCTATGAGCATGCCCATATAGCCTATTTTATAAATATATAAAAAAATATACGAAAAATACGCCATCTACAAGTGAGAGTGAGTAAAGTTTTGAATCATGAATAATGAAATAGTAGATTGAAAATTTAGTTCGAATACATTTGAAATTTGTTCTTGTGCTGAAATGAGATAACTAATAACTTTAGCTAAACAACTGCCCAGGTAGAAATTTCCAACCGTACAAAAAAAAAAATAGTACTGGCAAACCGCTGTTGCTTTTGTAAAATCTATCCTGTGGGAAATCGTCAAAGGTACAACTAATATTAAACTAAAAAGACACTGCTTTCTTTTATGAGTGTATTTACTAACGAACGGAGAACGAAATGAACTGAGGGAATAAATGAACGAACATTGCTTTATGGTGGTAAAGTTGTAAATATTTCAAACGTTAATGTGGTATTTCTTACAGTTATTTATTTTTTTTTTGTAGTCAGTTTCCGGTTTTTGTCTATTTTTTTGTTGTACGTTCTTGTTAACGTAAGCCACCATGAATTATGAATTGTTGTTATTGTTGTTGCTGGTTATGTTGTTGGTAGGGTTTTTGTTGTTCACTTATTTTATAACAAGATTATGTTAAAGGCAACAATATACAATAACAAGAACAAGAACATTCATTTAGTACAAAATTTGCAAAGGAATCAGTAGAGAGAGAGAGAGAGTGAAAGGAAGACAGAGAAAATATTTGCAAAATATATACATGTCACGTTTAACAAAAAGTAAGTCACATTGACAAGATAGTTAATTATAAAAATTGTATAGAAGTAAAACATCCAATATTGTTAACTTAAATGGTAAAATGGCATAAGAATTCAACAATTTTAAAATGAAGTGGAGTGTGTTAAAGTTATAATTAGGGCAAGTTTTTTTTACGGCATTTGCCATAAACTGCAGCATTTGCCATTTTTTCAATTATTTTCCAGGAATGCCATTTTTGCTTCACTTTGGCATAAAATGCCATTTTCTACTCTCTTGCTATATTTTGTAGATTTTTTTTCTAAAGGGTCCGCCAAATAACTTTTTTTTTTTTTGAACTCCTGAACCGATTGGACTTTGTATGGCGTCATACCAAGGTCTTTATGCAAAATTCGTCTCAATGATGTCTCCGAAATGTTCAATTGTTGAGAACGACGGTGAATTGATGGCGCTGCACGCACACTTTCTGCCACAGCAGCAATATTCTCGGGTGTACGCACTGTTTTTGGCTTTTCACGCTTTGGTATATCGATGAGGATGACAGTTTCTTTCACTTTTTTCACAAGATAACGAACATACGGACCATATTCGTTCAGCGGAAGGATAAAACAAATTATCTGTCAAATCAGACATGAGCTAAGTGTTACCATTCACGAAATAAGCACTAGTTGAAAAAAAAAACGTTAGATGTCGTAAACTTTTTACCCATGTTACCTTAAAATTTCCAGATTGTAGAGTTTTAAGCTTTTAAACGTTTAAATTTTGTAGTTGTCAATTTACTTATTGCAAATTGGTAAAGCACTATTTCCTAAGGTACAGTCAAAAAACTAATTTAGTAGAAAAGTCATCATGTAAATCAGTTATACCTCTTTTCAGCAACATTTTTCCTAAAATTATGTTTTCAGCTAAAGTTTTAGTTATATAAGGTGGCGCAAAAATAATCCTCCTATCAGAAAATGCTATACATAATAAATACATAATAAAAAAAAAAACATCGGAAGGTTGTTTTTGCGCCACCTTATACTTATTCAGCACTTAACTGTTTTGAACTAATGTTCTACTAATATTTTCCTAATGTTTTACTAATTTATTTTGCTAAGAAAAATTGTGCTGACTATCACATTAATAGTATAGACGACAATCGGTTTGTAAGATATACGCAAAATTAAGTAGATGTCACGGCATATCAAGATATAGTGGGGACGAGGAAAATGACACTAAAAGTGCGCCTCTTGTAAGACATATATAAAAATCAACCATGGAAGATTTTTGTATATATTTTTTCATACATAAAACAAAATTGCGGATTAAAATAACTTAAATTTTGTGTTGTCACCGGCTTGTTAAAGTAATTACCTATTAATTCAATAAAATACAAAATACAAATAAAATACAAAATAAAATATTTAAATTTAATAGTGACTAAATGTGTATTTCTTAACTAAATGTTTATAGAGATTAATAATCCAGTGTGGTAAAATTGCAAACAAATATACAGATAGGTAGACCAACTAAAGCGAAAGACAAAGATTTTTATAATTTCTTGGTTCTTATTGCAAAAAACAGGTTAAATATATATCATATTTTGTTTTTTTTTTATTCCTATAATTATCTGCGGCATTTGCGTTCCTTTGAAAGATAACATAATTTAGACAACCATTGATATAAATTGTTGGAAGAAAATTTTGGTTGTCCTATATATAATTATTTCTATTTTTTTGGATATTACAGTAATTCATGTCGTTAAAATGGGAGTATGGACATTTTTATATTTTTGTAACATATTGTAAATTATTTTTAAAAGAATCACAAGAATGTGTTATGATTTTCAGTAAATAAATTAATTAAAGTTCAATGTTTTCAACAAATTGATGGAGTTTTTGTCAGTCTACTAATATTCAGCAAAAATTTTATTAATTTTTGGCAAAGGCTTTTTAATTTCTAGTCCACTAAGTGTTAGCAAAACTTTCGCTGAATCTACTAATTTTGTGGCTAATAGTCAGCTAGCTGATTTTCAGCAAACGATTTTTCTGACATTAGCAATTTTTTTGCAAGCACCCTCATGACTAACATTTGGCTGACTCAGCAACATTTTTCGCTGGATTTACTAACTTTTTTTAGAGTGTAAGTTTATTATTTAAGTGTCATGTTATCTAGTTTATAATTTTTATATCTTTTTAGGCTCTATCTCGCTAAAATTTGTTGCAATCAATGTATCCGAATTTATATAAACCACTACACACAGAGAAAAATCTAGCTATTTGCCAACTGAAATTGGGTTAGTACGACTCAAGTTCAGTTATTGCGAATTTCAGACGGTTGGCACAACTTAATTTTAGTTCTCACAACAAAGTTCGGTTAATTCAACTGAATTTTAGCTGGAAACATCCAAAATATTCAGAAATCTAATGTAAATATTGTTGTACTAACTGAATTTATACGCTCATAATAATCTATGCTAAAAATACGAAAAAAATGTCAAAACAACAAAATTTTTTTGTAAAATGAACAAATTTTCGTTTATTTTACAAAATTTTTGGTTATTTTGACATTTATTTGTATTTTTACAAAAGTTAAAGTACACTTTTTAATTCGGTTGGCACTTTATTTCTCTGTGTTTAATTGAATATGATCAGTGACGATGATGCAGAGTCTATACGCAATGCAAAATAAACATTTCAAATCCTGGAATAAAATCTGATTTAGCTTATAAAAAAAGTCATTTCGAATGTTGTATTCGCTTAAGCATCACCAAATGGAAAACAAAAGGACTATCTATAAAGAAAAGTTTAGATGTTATAGATTGAGTCAATTAAACGATTAAAGATGATAACAACGCAGAAATGATTGAAAAATTTAATAAAGTTTTCAATCGAAATAGTGGCCTACAAACTTTGACTTAAATAAAAAAAATATTTTTTAATAAGAATGAAAAGGATTCGTACATTGAAAACTTATCCCCTTCGAAAAAATATGCCACAGTTACATCTACAGATGTGGAACGCATATTTTCAATAAACTCAACTGTTTTATGTGAAAATAGTAGATTGTTTCTTATTGATAACTTGAAAAAGCACATGATTGTAATATGCAATCAAAATTTAATAAAACTTTAATATATTTTTATTTTTTATACATTTTGTTTAGCTATTTTGCAATTTTTTGTTATCTTGTGCCATTTTGAATGGTTTTTATTGCTATTTTGCCTGTCATTTTTAATTTTTTTTCGTGCCAAAAAAAACTTTTCCTGTTTACAAGATGTTTTCACACTCTCCCAAGTCATCATCAGTAGAATTTCAATTATCAATATAAAGACTGAGATCGAAATAAGTGTAACTTGTTTTTTACTTGTAAGTTTGCTGGTATGTAAAACTTTAACAATTTTTATAATCAAGTTAGCTTTGATAAACGTGGCAAAAATCGTGAACAACGAAATGAAAACGTAGGTTTGGTGGGTGCCTACAACAAATAAATACCGTTAGTACAATCATATTTAATTGTAATTTCTGAATGTTTTAGTTGTTCACAGCGGGAGTTTCTTGGACGAGTTTTATTGAAATTTGTTCACTAATCAAATAAAGTTTTCTTCACAATATAAATGAAAAGTTTCTTAAGCATAATGAAAAACCTCCATAGTTTTAATGAAACCAGTTTTAATGAAACATTTTTACTACTCGTATGAAATTTTTAATAAATATGAAATTTCTCATTGAATTTATGAAAAATTGCAACATACAAAATTCTCAAACCAAACATGCAGGTACTATGCAATGTAAAATCTAATATAAAAACAATCAACTAGAATATGTTGTGTTTAAAAATTAGTATACATGCCGGATTTAGAATTCGTTCCCAGTAATGGTAACATTAGCAGTTGGACTGGCAACCCTGCCAAATTAAAAGCTTTAAGATTTAAAGCTGTTGGCTAAACTTGTAAGAAAAGACGAAACTAATTCATGTTGTTCGGATAATCAATTAACATCGCCGATTATCTGTGGTTGGTTAATGTATCCCAGCAAAAAATAGTGCTTACCCAGAAGCAGTTCTGGAAGGCGCTTTCGAAACAATTCCAGTAGGCATGATTTTTGTTCGCGATGTCCCACTTGGTATTTCTCTTTTAAGCAGGTTAAAAGCGCTTCTTTCATGTGATCTAAATCCATGGCTTTATAGGAAATAAAAAGCGGTTTTTTTTATGCGTTGACAATATTAGTGCTTCATGCTTTCTTTATTGCTTAATTGTAAGCATAATTCACTGCTTCAAAGAAGGCATTTAGGAAAGCAAAACAAAATGCCTTCCCTAATTGCTTTATTGTATGCATGGTGGTGAAGCGCTATTTTGGAAGCATATAAATGTAGTTACTTGATACAACCTTGAGTTTCTTGTGGGTTTTGGATTAGAATGTGACTGGAGATGACCTAGTCGCTTAGGTCGAAAGTGCGGCGCTCCCTCTAGCGCTTTTTCAAACAAGACTTTTTCATCTTCTCTTACATTTATTAACAATTAGTGTTCTCTTTTTGTAATAGTTACATAATCTCAAACCTGACAATTCAAAATGAACTGCATTAATTTAATGAAAAGTTTCTATAGACCAATTCCTGTGCTATTTTATAAATCCAAAAACGAGTTGAGGGATTTTTGATCACAAAAAAATTTTAATTTCTTTAGCCACAATTCAATTTAGCTGTCCATTATGGAACCTGTAAGAAAAGAAAATCAGTTTGGATCTGATAATGTATACAATTAATATTAAAATTTAAAAGAAAGAGATTTATAGGCAGAATCTGCAGTAACTTTATAATACATCACGAGGTGTTCATAATTATTTATTATGAACATTGTATAATAATGTCATTATAACATATCGCAGAATACCTGGGCACAAAACAAAAATCACCCGATTTTAGTCAAAATAATCGAGTTTGTATAAATGATTGTCAAAATAATTTCAATTCAAACTTTTGTTTCAAACTCACTTTCAATTAAAAGTTTAATAATAATGTTTAATTGAAAATGAATTTAGTGCACACAAAATGACCAGTTTTTATAACCCTTAATGACAACAAAGAAAAAATGCCACAATTTAAAAAATAACCAAAATTGAAGAAAACGCAAAAAACCTATTAAATTAAAAAAACTTGCTATAGACATTTAAAGTGATTTTTTAAATTTTGTCAATTTTTTGCAACAATTAACGAGTTTTAAAATTTTGATTACTTTATTGTTTTCCAATTTCTGAATTTTTTTTCCAATTTTTCCACATTGGTTCTCTGATGATTGTAGGTGACGCTACATGAAACATGTAAGGACCTGTCAGTGGATTAAAATCTGCAGTAAGTTGCGGATGAAGAATTTTTTGATTAATAAATATCGTTGCACGGTTTTTTGTTTAACAAAAAACAAATGATCTTGAACTTGAATAATCTTGCTCACATCATTTTTTATTTTGGCATTTTTTTTTTCTATAAATTTGCTGTTGAGATATTTTCAGTAAAATAAAGACATTCCGAATAGCGGATATATGTTACACGAAAATTAAAATTATTTGTTTTCTCTTGTTCTATACATATGTTAGGGACACCTAAACGTATAATTAATATGATATGATAATATGTTACGTATACGTGCAGCGGCCGTAACTACCCAGGAAAAAATTACACATTCCAAAAAGAAGGTGATGCCCACAGCTTGCTTACATATCTCATTGCCAAATTTAGTAACTGCAATACCAAACTCATTCCAACGATAAAGTCAAAAAAGCAAGTAGTATTGTAATCAATTCTTTAAATTTAAACCAGAAAGCATGAACTCAATAACAAAGTAAATATTTGCTTAAAAGAAAATAACAATGTTATTAACTTATATGTATAACTTTTTGTACTCAAGAAGTAATCATATACTTTTTCTTAATAAAAGGTCGTTATTGGAAGTAGTTCCTAATTTTGAAAAAAGAAGTTATACAATTTTAAAGAACTTATCTCATATATTTTTTCAAACAAATTTTTATTAGCAGGAAAATAATACTAAAAACAGAACTTGCATGTTGCCTAAATTTTGTTAAACTGTGGTTAGGTATAAATTAGGGAAGCGCACGTGAGCAAAAAATTGTGAGTGAAAGTTGAAATTACTGACGTTAGTGAGTGTAAAAAAAAATTTTCGAGGGTGATTGTGCGTGAGTCGTAATTTTGTTTTTCAATTTTGAATTGTTCTTTTTTTTTGAAAAATTTATATTTTCGTGGTTTATAGCTCCAAAATTATGACAAACCCATGTTATCATAACAATTCGATGTTTCACTTTTTAGGATTTTATTTCCGTATGAGTTTTGATCGTTATATTTGAGTGACCACGTGTAAGTAAAAGTTGAATTTACTTATGGAACTACTTCTTTTTTTTTTTAAATATAAGTACTTCTTATTTTTTCTAGGGAACTATTTATTTATTTTTTTGTGTAAGTGCTTTGTAGTTTTACAATGGAACTATTTCTTTATTAAAAAATGTATGTAGTTCTTAAATACATAGAAAGTAAATGGTTCTTCGGTAAAAAAAAATAATCAATTCTAAAGAATCAATTATTTTAGTCTCACGCCCTGTTAAAAGAATCGAGTAGGTAATCTAGTAAGGAATGCGTTCTGCCCAAAATGCTTGATTACAAACCCGCTTACCTTTTTGGAAATTTTTTGCTGGGTAACTATAAAACTGACTAGTACAAAATCGTTAAAATCATAAAAGTCACAATTACCGAAAAAAACAAACAATAAAATACAATTGCGATGAAATTTTAAAGAGAATAATATGAATTAATCAGTCCTTAATTATATAAATCTAAATAAAACAACAACAATTTTGTACCGTTTCACAACAACAAGTCAACAACAAAAACTTTATTAAATTATGTTACCTGAGAATGACTTAAAAATCTATTCCCATTTATTTTATATAGCTGCATTGAAAGATATGTTAAACAAATTAAGAAAGCGAAACGTTCAAATTTTGAATACGTTTTTTACCCCGCCTAAACATCGGAAATGGCAAAAAAGCAGCCGTTCAACACTAGATTTTAATTTCTTATTACATATTCAAGTTTGAACTTTAAATTTTTATAAAAATTATAAAAAGTATTGAACTTTTTTTTTTTAAAAACAGCACAGGAGAATGACTACCGTAAGTGTGAAAGCTCATTACGGAAGACAAAACTGGTATGACTTCATTTTATTAATATTGTTGGCGAAAGCCCTGCCACTTTTTCATGCAGTAGATATAAGTTTCTTTTATATTTGAATTATTTGCAAATCAACAATTGTTTGAAAATTAAAATTTATTTTCATAGAAATATCAGATTCATAAAACATTATAAACATTAATAGAATGAGAAGTGTAGTCTCTCTATTTGTATATACTCTTTGGAGCGAATGTAACGTATGTGACTATAGAAATGCCCATATGCAAAACAAATTTTACAAAATTTACCACAACTTTTGAAGCAACCAGTCCTAAAATTAAAAAGTAATGCCTCAAATGAAAGACAAAATTTTATACTATTAAAAGCATCAACTATCAAATTGCCATTATTTTTTACTTCAATACTATGAACTTTGTTTTACTGCCGCTGCATATAAGGCGAAAACCAGTTAATCTATTAAACTTAAAACAGCCATAATTTTTGCGCCGTTAAAGATAAAAACAAATTTTTGAAAATATTTTGCCTCAAAGTGTAGGAAATTTTTTAAATTCCTTATATTTTTTTTAAAAATTTAAAAATTTGTATCACTGTATTTTGTTTCTTTTTTTTTAAATAAACAGAAATTTTTATATACGCCTTTTTACATTTAAGTTGACTACATATTTGACTATAGTAAATATTTAACAAAACATACTTACCTAAAAATATATTCATATAGTTAAGAGTCATACAAACACATACATACCTATAAAACATTTCCTTAAATAAGAATGATGCAGATGAGATTATGTAGAGAAGTTACGAGAAGAAGAAGAAAAAATGATGTGAAACGTTCATACTCTGTAAAAGGAAGAGGAAACAACAAACAAAATTATTACAATACAATTTTGATTATTATTTGATTTATATTGAAAGACTTAATTGTATTTCTTTTTTCTATTATTTTTTTTTTTAAGGTTTGGTTAGGGTGAGAGCAGGATATATGTCTGTCTTTCTTTCTAAACAAAAATAATAAATAATAACAAGTATACAAGTCACAGCCCGGTGAAAAAAGTTCCGGTATTGGTATATATAATCATATACTACTCTAACAAGTAAAGGTTCGTCGTACAGGTAATAAATATTCATGTGTTTAATTTTCAATTTGTTATAGAGCAATTCCATATGAAAACGATCAAGATTGGCAAATTTTTGGACGACCCCTCTCCGATTTTAAAATAAATAGTCTCAATCGATTGCCCAGCAAAAAATAATGAACCTACATATTTTTTTTTTTATAGTGACTGGTTTAGTGGTGGTGTGCACCACTGTCATGTGACAAAATTGAAGAACTCTTCATAAGGGACCTCATTGAAAGTTGTTTAAAAAAAATATTGAATCAGGCTTTAATTGAAAAATAAAATTTTCCTAATTTTTCTTGTTAAATAATTAAAAATAATTCAATTATAAAAAATATAAAAACAATGAGAACAAGGTGGTCTCTTAAATGCTCTTCTCCTGTCCAAACAAGGAGTCGGGGCCCATTTTTTTATTGCTGATTCTTAAA
The DNA here is from genome assembly GCA_021234595.1 of Delia radicum. NCBI lineage: Eukaryota > Metazoa > Arthropoda > Insecta > Diptera > Anthomyiidae > Delia > Delia radicum. The sequence continues at coordinate 231,322,622 of CM037852.1, read as the reverse complement.
GCAAAAATTATGAGGAATCCAAAAAAAAATAAAATTAGCCGGAAAATTTAGGAGCTTCTGTGGAAAATCGGAAAATTTAATTTTCATGGGAAAATTTAATTTTCATGGGAAAAAAGGTAAATTTCTGAGAAAAATTAGGAAAATTTTATTTTCGAATTAAAGCCTGATTCAATACCTTTCCAACGAGCTATCACTCGTTGCGATCGCTTTAGTAGTTTTTTTTTAAAACAACTTTCAATGAGGTCCCTTATGAAGAATTCTTCAATTTTGTCACATGACAGTGGTGCACACCACCACTAAACCAGTCACTATAAAAAAAAATATGTAGGTACATTATTTTTTGCTGGGCAATCGATTGAGACTATTTATTTTAAAATCGGAGAAGGGTCGTTCAAAAGGTGATCGCTTTCATATGGAATTGCTCTATAACTTCTGCAAAAAATTGGCTTTTCCGGAAAACTTATTTTAAGGGCTAACTAAAACAGGTATAACCTTAAAGTTGTGAGCTTGCGTAAGCGTATACGGGAGTCATTGAAATTTAATCGGATTTTGCATTATGGTAAAAAAGTTACCATTTACTGTTCGTTAGGGCGGGTCGATTTAAAAATCGCTCAACGTTCAAGGAAAATCGTATTTAGGGATCAAAATAAGAAACTTTGCCGAAGGAACCATACCTCTAAAACGAATTCTGATGTCCCGACTTTTGACCCGTAGGGTCAAATTTTGAAAAATCCCCCTTTGACCCATTTAGAGTGCCCCAATCGAATCCAACCCAATCGAATATATTTATACTCTATTTCTTCCGGAGAAGAAACAGAGACCCTAATCTTGGAATGACTGTTTCGTCGCCTTTAAACTTTTTTTTGTGTCGAACATAAAGGGTGTTTTTTTACAGGTATAGAACTTTAAGTTGGCAACATTTTTTTAACTGGCGGCCATTTTGCCAGCTGTCAAGTGATTTATGTTTAGTTTGGTTTGGCATTTCAACATGAATAGACTGACGCATTAACAACGCTTCCAAATTGTGCAAATTTATTTTGAAAACCATGGTTTTGTTCGAAATACGTATCGCGCAAATAAGTATCCGGTCAACGGTGAAATGGATACGTCAATAATACGTTATAGTGATGATAATCCTTAAGTTTATGTTGAGATACCGTTACATCCAGAATAACTGACTGTTTGGTGTGCATTATGGGCTGGTAGAATCATTGGTCCGTACGATGCTGTTCAGAACGTTGCAGTCAATGGTGACCGCTATAGAGCCATGATTACTTACTTTTGGTGCCACAATTGATTTATTGAAGGAAACGCTTGGTAACCGCATAGTTTCACGTTTCGTACCCGTGAATTGGCATCCAAGATCGTGCGATTTAACGACGCTGGACTATTTTTTGTGGGGATATGTAAAGTCGCTAGTCTACGCCGATAAACCCGAAACGATTGACGACTTGGAGGACAACATTCGCAGCGTTATTTCCAATATACGGCCACAAATGTTGGAATAAGTCATCGAAAATTGGATTGGAAATGGGACATCGAAAATATAAACTGGTTTAAGTGGAAACGGAATAAATTTTTGGAATATGTTAGACTTTGTGTACATGAAAAGTTCATCGTCGAATCGGCCAGATTTTAAACAATTATATACAATCGATGAATTAATTTCTAGCAGAGAAATGTATTTTCATATTTTATCAACAACATAACAATCAAAAATAGAAAAGATTAGCATTTTTTGTTTTTAAAAATATTTAATATAAGTTCCATCAAAAAAGTTCAAAAGTTTATTTTTTCAAATAATTACACAGTGACGCAATATTCAACTTTTTGACTCCAAACAAAAAAACACTTATCCCAGCCGAAAGTACTCGATGAGAGGAGAAAAGTAATTTCTGGATTTTGCAAGATTGGTTGCCGTTCGTTTTTTATGAGCCTCTATAGTTTTTTCGCCAAATTCGATTTTGAGCACTTTTTTGCAATTTTCTTCTATTTTTCGCATGGCCATAGCTCGAAAAATGCTGTGAATTTTATTTTGCAGTCTTTAGCAAAGTTGTAGCTCTTGACTCAGCCAATAAAAATGCTGAATATATTAAGTCGGAAAAATTTCATCTTCATGCTCAAAACCCCAAAAATGTCGAAAAAATTACCACTTTTTTCACCGATTTTTTCCGTTTTTCGACTACAGCTCTTGAACTATTGAAAATGTTACCAAACAATCAAGGGAAGAAATGTAGCCTATAAAATTATGAACAACTTTTTAGTACATACTAGCTTCATACGACCACTCCTTGATACGGATTTTGCCATACAAATGTGATAAATTTTCATTTTTTGATTTTATTGTTTTTATTGAGCAAAAGTTTAAAAAAGGCACATGTTTTTTTTTTTGCGATTTAGTATTGAATTTTCTGATTAAAGTAAAAAACATGAAAATATGTGAAAGAGTATGAAAAAAAGTATAGAAAAAAGGCATCAAACGGGTATTAATTTGTATTTTTTTTGTTAATCAGTATCGTCGATGTCCATTTGGGCTGTCTGGCGCGAAGTTGATGATTTGACAGTTGACGTTCCAGAAGTGGAAGGCCGAGATTTCTTTGCATCTGGTTCGCTTGATTCGTCGTCTGATTCTGAGCTTGGAGTGAATAACGGTACATCTTCTTCTGTATGTCCTTCTTTATCATCCTCCGTCAACTCGTGCTCGAATCGTGATATCTTTTGAGACCACCAGCGTACTTCAGCAATCATTGCGTCGATTTTCTTACCTTTGCTAAAGTATGCTGGTGGTCTCAAAAGATATCACGATTCGAGCACGAGTTGACGGAGGATGATAAAGAAGGACATACAGAAGAAGATGTACCGTTATTCACTCCAAGCTCAGAATCAGACGACGAATCAAACGAATCAAGCGAACCAGATGCAAAGAAATCTCGGCCTTCAAGAGCTACAACTTTGCTGAAGACTGCAAAATAAAATTCACAGCATTTTTCGAGCTATGGCCATGCGAAAAATAGAAGAAAATTGCAAAAAAGTGCTCAAAATCGAATTTGGCGAAAAAACTATAGAGGCTCATAAAAAACGAACGGCAACCAATCTTGCAAAATCCAGAAATTACTTTTCTCCTCTCATCGAGTACTTTCGGCTGGGATAAGTGTTTTTTTGTTTGGAATTTTTGTGTTGCACTGTGTTATTTGCGACTCTGGATAAAAATGTTCCACAATTTTTTTATTCATGAGTGTACTCAAGATGTTGAATAATTTTATTATTTTTAAACCACTTAATTATTATTATCCAGCAAAAAATATAGCCGTTTGAAAGTTTTGAATCGAAAAGGAAAAAATTAGTTAAATATATTGGGATAGAATTGTTATCAAAACTATGTTTTTAAATTTGCTAAATTTCTGTTTTTGCAGTTGTAAATTTAACACTCAGGGAACCTCTGCTTTAAAAATATGTAGTTGTTTGGTTTGTAATACAGTTTCTTTATTTTCAATCTGGTAACATTGTGAAATAGAGATTAGAAAAATAAACAAAAAATCTAAAAATAGAATATTTATGTTGTTAGTGTTGTCAACAATAACAGAAAAAGCTAATAGAAAAGAAAACTGCAATTTAACTGCATTATATTCGAGGCCATACTTGGGTGTGATTGCTAAACGGTCATGACTTGGTATTGTTACGTTTGTAATGTAAGATGTCTCAGGTTTGATTCTTACAGCCGCAGGTTGTTGAAAAATTTATCATATAGAGACAATCTGACAATTATAAGACACAAATAATAATACAATTTAAATGGAAAATCACTGATGAGCCTGTCCATAAAAAGGCAGAAACTAGTCTAGTCTGATTTAACCTCAACATTTCTATAGTAAATGTCAGTCATTGGTAAAACAAAGTAAACTTTTTACTAACGTTGTAGTTCATTTAAAAAAACAAACCACATTAAATGACTGTATTATGATTTTACATTAATTGTTTACAGTATTTTTTTGTTATTTAAAAAAATAAATGTTTGTTTATTTTTTACTAGCATGTGGTTACTACAATTGCTAGTCATTTTTTGAACACTAAAAAACAAATGACTATGTTAGTTAAATTTACTGAAATGTAAGTCGTCCTTTCTTTAACTGAAATTTCATCTGTTTTTAACTACATTTGCTGTGGTCTGTACCAACATAGTATTCTAAGTGTATGAAACCAAAATTAAACTAAGTATAATTCCCAGTCCACAAATTTTTTGAACTCTCAAATTTCTGAGTCATAAACGAATAATAAATATTTTTGCAGATATATTTTATAAGATTTTGCTGACTCAGCAACATTTTTTGCAGACTTCACTGGGTTTATGTTGTGAGTGTAGTTAATAACTTTTAGAACAGCTGTTACGCACAATTTTATGAAGATTTAACGAACTGGTTTATGTTTTTTAGTTTAAAGCTAAGTTATGTTGTTTTACTTGACTGGGGATAAGTGTTATGAGAACACTGCGAACAACTAAATTTTGTATTCAGCAACAATTCTTGAATTTAAATTTTTTTCAAAGTTATATTCAAAACTTTTTGATATAGCTAATCATTTTTAAATTAATTTTTTTTTGTTTTTGTGCGTCCCGTGCTGGCTTATGAGTGCGGGGGTCGTGGGTTCGATTCCCACCAGAGGCACTGGTCTGTTTTCGCTAGAACGCGTCGAAGGCCATAGTAGCTAGTGCTCGGTTAGGGTAATAGTATATAATTTGTAATTATATGATTATTAATTAATAAAAAAAAAACAAAAAATTCATTATTTGTAATGCATATTTTATAAGATTAGATGTAAATCGGTAAACTTTTCAAACTCTCCCCTGACATTATATCTAAATGCAATAAGTGTAATAAACTCATAATGCTATTAA
>CM037852.1:231108798-231317631 GCA_021234595.1 Delia radicum | reverse complement strand
TCATAATGCTATTAAATTATAATGTTGCAAAATAAATAAAATTAAATGTTTTTTATTATACTAAATATTTTGTTAAACAAAATATTATTCAAATTGTCTTCTTGTGCTCTGGTTGACGGTTTGTTAAACTTCATATATTTCCTTTTTTTTTGTAAAATTTTAGTTAAAGAAAAACAACAAGAAAAGCACAAAGTTTTTATGTTGTAGAAAGTTTATTTGTACGATATGCTTCATTTTAATCTTTTCCTGTATTCACAATAAATTTCTATGTATAAAAGTGAGTGTGTAGTAAAATGTGTTAGTAAAATGTGGTTTATGGGCTATCTATCTAACTAGGTATGTATGTGTGTGACACATTTTGTTTAGCTGTATGATTTTTTATGGTACACACATACATACATATTTATATTTGTATATGGAACACTTTGTACGTTCATTCAAGTTTTACCTTTCATAAATGGTTTGTTTTAGCAAATATTTACACACACAATATACATTTTTTTTTATATTTTTTATAAAGAGGAAAAAATTACAATTTTTAAATAATATAAATACTCTGAGAGAGATTTACACCAAAATCCTTAAATAAAGTATAAACAACCAAAAGAGTGTTGGTGGTCGGTGGTACGATTTACGGCAGGAAGGATGATGATGAACATTTATTCTAAAGACTTAACACAAGTTTATATTTTACAAAAGACTAGAAAAGGGAATATAAATTCATAGAATAATAAAAAGATACAACGGCAACATTGAAAGTTTTGTATTTTTATAAGATACATGGCTACAACATAAACAACAAACAACACACAACAGCAACAACAAATATAAAATGGAATAAGATGGATTGAATGAAATATAAGTTTCATCATTGTCTCAATCAATTTTAAATGAATTTTAAAATTTATTTTAAAGCAAATCAAAGCTATAGTTTAGCTATGAAAAGGCTTAATAACAAATCTGTAAACTATCTAATACACTCTTTGTAAAGGGTAATTTTTTAAGAGCTTTCGGATTTGATTTAAAAAAAAAGACATGAAATTTAGAGAAATGTATGAAATCTTTATTTGAGTCGCTAGAACGATATAGATAATTCAATGTTTAAAGATAATTTTATGTAAATGTTGACCGCGGCTACGCCTCAAATGGTTCATTCGATGGGTCCAACTTTGGCATACTCTCTCCAACATATCGGCCGGTATCTCACAAAAAATTCTTCAACATTGGCTTCCAGTGCGTAAACCGTTGCGGGCTTGTCCCTATAGACAAGAAACTTAACATAGCCTACAAAAAATAGTCTAAAGGCGTTAAATCGCACGATCTAGGCGGCCACTTGACCGGCCCCAAACGTGAAATAAACTGTTCACCGAACTGGCCTCTCAATTGGGCCATTGTTTCGCGAGCTGTGTGGCATATGGCACCATCTTGTTAAAACCACATGCCACAAAAGTCCAGCTCTTCCATTTTGGGCAAAAAAAAATTTGTAATCATCGCAAGGTAGCGCTGGCCATTCACAGTAACGTTCCTGCCTTCGTCGTCTGTGAAAAGGTACGATCCAATGATGCCTATAATCCACACTAAACAGTGCATTTTTCGGGACGCATTGGAAGTTTTTGCAATGCTTCTGGCTGCCTTTCACACCAAATACGGTAATTTAGTTTGTTCACGTATCCATTCAACCAGAAATGAGCTTCTTTGCTGACACAATTTACACAATTTCCACTTTCTTAACAGAGCATGAATTTTGATAATAAAATTCAATAATCTGCAGGAGTTGTTCGTTTGTAAGTCGATTTATCGGTTAAATTATAGACCAAACTGAACATGTTATACGAAACAGCTGCGCGGTCAGAAACAGTGTTGCCAAAAAGAAAGTTGTTAAAAAATCACCCTTTAGTAATAAATTAGAAATAAATCTGGAAAACAATTTAAATGAAGTTAACCACCCAGACAGAAAAATGCAATCGGAACAGTGTTAGCAAAGCGTCGGCGACGGTCGGTTTATGCATTGGCAGAACGTGATAGTATTGTCCTTGACAGTATTGTCCTGTTACCCGACCTTTAGTTAGAGCAAACTAGCCACCGTGCTTTAAAAAACAAAGCTTGAATATAATTAATTTTAAGAAATATGCATACAGAGAAAAAGTCAGCTATTTGCCAACTAAAATTCGGTTACTACCACTCAAATTCGGTTTTTACGAATTTCAGTCGGTTGGTACAACTAACCATTAGTTTTAACAACAGGGTTCGGTTAATTCCGCAGAATTTTAGTTGCAAACACCCAAAATATTTAAAAATCGAATGTAAATATTGTTTGTACTGACTGAATAAATAAGTTGCTATCATTAAAATACACTTTTCCATTCGTTTGTCACATTATTTCTCTGTGTGTGTTAAATAAAACATATTTAAAAATCAGCAATACAGTTCGGCCTAATACATCATATTTAAAAGTGTGAATTATAATAAAATAATAAAAAAATGCTTCTTATTGGTTGTAATATTGGTAAAAACAATATTGGCACAGAATTTTGTGTTGTATTTTTACTTTATGCAATCAAGGCGCTTAAAATTAAATTAAATTTAAATATATCACTACATAGATATACAAGGTGGCGCAAAAGTAATCCTCCTATCAGAAAATGCTATAAATTTTGCGATTGGCCCCCTAATGTCAGTTCTGTTTTGACATTTGTGTAGTAAACACATGCGAAATACACGTTAATAAACAATGTTACGCTTTAACTGCTCCAGAACGCGGAATATTGGTGACTATTTATTTGACCAATAATCGGTCGGTGACTTTGGCACAACGTGAATTTCGTCGCAGATTTCCTGGCCGTCCAAACGCCTACTGGTGAAACACTGCGGACGTTTAAACCGCTCGCCTCGAAGAGACTGGCACAACACGAGATGCTACCAGGCGTGGCAGACCCCGGAGTACCGTTCTGCAGAGAATATTGCTGCTGTAGCCGAGGATGTCATGGAAGCGCCGTCCAACATCGGACCAGACGACGTGCCAACGCAAATGGGTATCAGTCGACGGTCTTTAATAGCGAATTTTGGTACAAGATTTGAAGATGTTTCCGTACAAAGTCCCAGACGGTGCATCAGCTGTTAGCTGCTGACCGCCAATCGCGTGTAACATACGCTCAAGCCATCCTTAATCACCACCAAGAGGAAGATGATTTTCATCAAAATAATCATGAGTGATGAGGGCCCATTTCCATCTTAGCGGGTACGTAAATAAGCAAAATTTACGCTTCTGGGGCACTGAAAATCCGCGTGTAACCCACGAAGAGCCATACACCCGCTCAAAGTCCACTGTATGGTGTGCTGTTTTCGCTGGAGGAGTCATCGGACCTCGCGGGCCAAAACGGTTACTGTGAATGGTGAGCGCTACAGAGCAATGATCACGAGTTCTTTTTGCCCGCAAACTTGATGAATTGGGATTGGAAAACATGTGGTTCCAACAGGACGGTGCAACGGCACACACTGCACGTGCCACAACCGATATGCTGAAGGATGCATTTCACGGGCGCCTAATCTCCCGTTTGGCGATTTGCACTGGCCAGCAAGATCGCCTGATTTGACCGCTCCAGACTTCTTTTTGTGGGGCTTTTTTGAAGTCGCGGGTTTATGTCAACAAGCCTCAGACTCTTGCAGCTCTTAAAGACAATATCCGTCAAGAATGTGAGGACCTATCGCCGGAAGTTTTGGCCAAAGTGATGGAAAATGCCATAAAAAGGGCTCAAATGACAATCAACTGTGGCGGCGGGCCATTTACATGACATCATATTCTCGACTTGATGTAAAAAAAATTAAAATACCAAATAAAAATAATCCACAAAAAGAATCAAAGTTTTTTATTTTTTTTTTTAATTACAGCCAAAAAACATCGGAAGGTTATTTCTGCGCCACCTTGTATATGTACATATTAGAGTTCGTTTTCAATTTTTTTTTTTTTGATTTTGATTTCTGGATATTATCACTTTTTAGAAGGTTTTTGTATCAATAAAAATAATGGCGTATTTTTTTTTTTTTTAATTCCAACTGCTTCCCGTGCCTATAGGCGACTCAAATCGCGGATTTTGGGTCCCTTTTCCCATACAACAAAAACGGTTAAATATATGTCAAATCTGAATTCAGTATTCGATTCTACGGGAAAACTTAGGCCCATAAGCTTTTTTTTAGTTTTTGGAGTGCACCAAAATGCATAATTAGAGTGGTCCCAAAAAAATAATTTAAAAAATTAAAATATTTTTTTTTTTACAATGAAAAAATACTTACATCTGAGAAAATGGTCCAAAAATTTTAATTTTGTAGTTACCCCGTTCAAAAGTTATTAAAGTTTAAAAATTTAATTTTTAGTGAATACAAAATAATTTATTGGTTTATATAATAATTTATTGGATTTGAGTCGCCTATAGGCACGGGAAGAAGTTGGAATTAAAAAAAAAAAAATACGCCATTATTTTTATTGATACAAAAACCTTCTAAACAGTGATGATATCCAAAAATCTATTTTTCAAAATTAACTCTAATACATATATTAAAAATGTGAAAATAAAAACTTAAATAAATAAAAATAATAATAAAAAAAAATAATAAATAATTCTTCTTAGTTTAAACGAGCTTAAGATCATTTATTTATTAATTATTTATTTCCAATATTTCGTCTCCCAATTGGGTGACTTCATCAGAGAAAAACTATTACAAACTTGTTTTAATAAATAAAAATAGATAAAATTCTGCATCACCAGTCAATCTAAGCACAATCACTGTCAATCTAGTAAGTTGTTTACTTTTTTTTGCAGTGAGCTGTCAAAGTTAGAAAGTTTTTGCTGTTTTTGAAAAGAACTAAAAAAAAATTAAATTCTTTGCGATTCATGAGTTTATTTTTTCTATTTTTTTTTTTTTTTTTTTTTTCAACTTCAGATATTTAGTATATCGTTAGCTAAACGTAGCAAAGGTCGTAAGTTCCATTTTTTTAAATTTTACAGGACAGACAAAAAACTTTTCAGTTTCTTTCCTTTAAAGATTATTGAAATCTTTAAATACAGTTACGTGTTTATTGTTCTTGCTCTTTAATTGAAGCAGAAAAATATATGAAAAAAATAATTTCTCGAGCAACTACAGCAATTTTTGTGGCACTTACGACTTTTTCTGTTTTCAATTGTGAACTTTTTTGTGGACTTACGACTTTTCTGTGTGTGTGTTTTTTTATATTGTTTTAATAAAAAATATTAATACAAATAATACAATTTTTCATTGTTTTTAAAATAGTAAACAAATAATAACTAACATAAACATTAATTACACAGTCTTATTTCATTGCTGTTTAACAAATTACAAAGCACAAAAAAGAAAAATTCTACAAATTCAAGATCAGAACACTTATTAAGGTAAATAGGAAGATATAAATTATTCATGAGGTAAATCGTCATAAAATTTATGGTGACTCTTTTTAAAGTTGACTTTAAAAATTGCAAATCTTGATATTTTCTGTTGTTATTTTTCTTCTATTCTGGTGAAGTTGTTGCAAGTTGGACCAATCCATTGCCAATATATTTTATTTAGTTTTTGAGGGAGATTTTGCCACTATGTTTGGAAATCTTATTTATAATTTATTTGACCATTTGGGATATATTGGATGCCACGAATATCTGTCACTTTATAATCGCCTTTACCTTGGCCAGGGCAAATATTTTTGTAATATTGAACATCACAAAATTTTTTAAAAAATGAGTGTTCCAAATACATACCGTCGTATGGTTCAGGATTTTTTCGTGCTCCTTTAACTATTTCAATGTACTCACTGGGGACATCTATATTTCTTTTTTTTATGGCACGTTCAATTGTGGAATGAACACTGTCTGCTTCCATTTGTGTGTGGCCAACTTCTAGAATCTTTGCTCAATGACAATATTACGCTTGACAGCTACATTTAGTAAGGCATTACTCATGACAGTGTTTCGATTTTGATAATTACAACCATCACTATAAAAAATTATTTTAACAGGGTTTTTATTTTCATTAAGAATTTTTTTTTCAATAAAGTAAACCCATATACTAGCGAATTCTTCGGCATTTACACCACCTTCAGCTTCATTCCATATGAAACAATAGGCTTTTTTGGGTTTTAAGATTAAAAAATACCAAATTATGAACTTGCAACTTTGCGCGGTAGTATAAACTGCTGACATTAGACTTTGCAGCCATTAAGACTGCTTGAAGATCCACGGTAAAGACATGTGTTTCTTCGTTTTTATCTTTTGCTTCTCTGTTCTAGCCTCTTCTTTTTCTCTTGGTGGAGTGTGTACTCTTCATAAGACAGGTCACCGACTGAATAACGAGCACATATTTCGCATTGGTCTTTTTTAGGCGCGAATAATCCACAATTTCGTTGATGAAATATTTTATTAAACACTGTTATTGAAAGTGGCTGTACGTTTTGTTTTTACACCAGTTATTCACGTAAAAGTCGTAAAGTTCTTTTTTGATCGCCATTCTGGTAAAAGGTATTTTTTTTTGCGTAACAGCGCGGCAGTAATGTGACTCTATTAAAGGTAGCGCATCAAAAAATTCATGAAGACATTGCTTTTTATCAGTTAGTTTATTTTGAGCAGTAATTTTTGAAATTGGTTTTGAAGCTATGGTCTTCTTGATCCAATTAAGCACTGTTTTTTCTCCAATATCCAACGTATTTAAGAAGAACTTTTTGCACACTCTAATATTTTTGCATTGAAATCTAAGATTATATTTATATGTTAGGCATCTTTTGGGTTTCCTGTAGTCTTTTCTGTTTCGTGGTCTAGTTATTTGATATGCGTCAACCAAACTATTTACATACATTTTTTTTTGATTCCATTCCAATTGCCAAAATTCGGAAAATATTTTCTTTCTGTTGTCGTCATTGATCTCTGAACATTTCATGGCTCCATTTTCTTTGCAACAGCATCTTTCTTTAATTTTCCGGGACTCTTTTATCTTTTTATAATTCCAACCAGAACACTCTTTTTGCTTTCCAAATAACGTTGACCACTTTCTCTGCACTTTTTATTTTTAGACGCAAACCAACCAGAATTTTGCACTTGAACTCTCTTCTTGCGTTCATTCGACTTAGTGGGTAAATTATCTGAATTATCGGAATCGCTGTGAAATCCATAAGGAACCAGGCTTATAACTCCATGGTCTGATTGAAATTCATAATCGTCAATGTTTCCGCTTTCACATGATAGGGGCACGTTATTGTTATTAGAAGAAGACATCGTAATCTTTAAATACAATTATTAGTAGAATATAATTTTTTCACAAAAATATTATGTTATAAGTGCATTACCTTTGTCTTTCGTCAAATTTTGGAAACTAATAATTTTCCACAATTTTTTATTTACCGCATTAAAATAAATTGCAACGCACACTTAATTGAAAATAAATTGCAAGGCACACTAAATTGAAAAAATTGCAAACAGTAAGTGATAGTTTTATAATCGTTTCTGTTTTTCGTTAAAGATCTATCAGGCTTTCAACAGACAACTATACGAACAGAAAATCGATGTGTCAGACGGACATCGCTAAGTCCTTTAATTTGATGAGACTAAAAAAGAATAGTATATTTTTAAGTGTGTCTGACCATTTGATCTCAATATCATTCAATAAAATTGATACTTTGACTGACATTTTCAATATGTAATTTTTTAATGGACTTACGACCTTTCTTTTATTACATTTGGACTTACGACTTTTGCACATCACTGCAAAACAACAACTAAAAATGACATATCTAAAATTTTTCTTATTGCAAAAAATGTACTTCAACCTGTTAAACATTTCTGCATCAAAATCTCAATTTCGAAAAAATATGGACTTACGACCTTTGCACGTTTAGCTAACGATATAGTAAATATTTTTTGTTTAAAGAAAATATGCGTGAATATTTTTAATAATTTTTTCGAAAAATTGTCAAAATTGGGACATTTTCCACATTTAATGGGCTGTACTTATTAAGTTAGGTAAAGTTAGTTTTTATAATTTACAAAACTAAACCCAACTTAGTTTAAAAAAGTATACGACGTCAGTTTGTATTTACGAAAAAATCAAGATCACGACCACAATGGTCATGGACTATAAATTCACGCTTACGAATTTATGTTAAGAAAAAATCTATAAATTTTTATAATTTTAGTAACCAACATTGTTTAACTTTTTGTTTTTGTATACAAATAAATTTTTATTTACGTTTTTGTTTGGTAATTTATAATAAATTTTTTTTGTACTATTGGGGTCGAAAAAATGGTTTTTTACATTTTGAAATTCCCAGTTATCATCCCTGACTTAGCTTGCTACGGAATAGACTAACCACACAAAATAGCCATCCGAAACGGCACGTAACAGAAACGGCACGGAACGGCAAGACTAATGGACCCATAAGACTTTTTTTCCGAAAAACAAAAAAGAGCCTACTAATAGGTTAAAAAAAAAATGTTTCCAATTTTTTTTTTTCTAAAATGCTATGTTATTATGCATTTATGATAATTCATCAATAAAAAATGTTTAAGTTTAAAACTATGCCTTCACATAATTAATCGCTATTCAGGGTAACATCGAACCCACTTGGATCATCACATGGCGACTATTGGAAAATGTATGCCGACTACTGGCAAATACAATACTTTTTACAAAATAGCTCAGTGTAGAAACGGTAATAATTAATTTTCTCACTAGCAGTAAGTGACATCAGCTTACTCTCTGTTTTACTTTAACACAAATAATAATGACTACTTACTTTTCCCATTATTTCAATACAATCAAAAATGCGTTACCAATAAGTACTTATTTTTATCAATATATTAAAATTAAAGTAATGATCTTAAAAAAGTTTTTAAATCTTTTTTTAGACTCATTATTATTTTACTTCTAGCAAGTACATATATAACAACTTATTGTTTATTTTGTTAAGCTGGATAGTAATGACATTTTGTGCAAGCAAGTCATTTATGTTAACATAACGATTAACTGACAACCTAAAGGCCTGCGCCCGTGTGAACATAATTTATTAAAATAAAATATTTAATAAAAAAAATATTTTTTTTTTTAATTTAGTTTTTTTTTTAAATTTATTTTTAAACTAATTATTTTTGTACATACTTGTAAGCATATAGGTAACCACATATTTTTCTATTTTGTTAAGATATTTACTAATGATATGTCATTATTTTGCGCAACATCTCCATATAAAATTAATGAGATTTGTAATGACAATTGTAACTAATTTGCCATTACCAAATATGTACTTACATAACCTCTAATAAGGTAATGCATTAAATAGTAAAATTAAATTTTGTTAAACAGTTAACTTCATCTAAAACAATAACCCTTATTAAAGTAAAATATCAAGTTTTCACCCCAATAGCATCTACATATGTGTAAGGACATCAGTTAAAAAAAAAAGAAAACGTCAAAGTGCCGACAGGTTCAATTATCCTATTTGTTTCCCTTCAGCAGAAAAACATATTTTCCGAGAAAAACCATTACATTTGCAAAGGAATAAATATTGAATTGTTTAATAAATTATTGTAGCTAATTGCGTATGATTAATTTTCTTACACGAAATTAGAAATGCGTCATGCCTCTGGTTAAATAAATTACAATCATGAATAAACTGCATTTACATATAAATCATACGCTGCGTAGGACAGAAGAAAAAAAGTTAAAACTTCCCTATGGGGAATGGGACCGGTTCTGCGTGTGCCACAGGATCGGTCCCTTCGTGCCAGAGACCGGTCCTCTGCTAACCCCTACCCTATGTAAACAACTGGCAACTTTACCATTGGCTTGTCATAGGAATGGGTCATTTGTCCTGCTTTAAACCACATAGTGGCATGCCATAGGACTAACCAAATATGGGCATACCACAAGACTGTAGCAAAAGGGACATGTCGTATAAAATAAACGAAAACTAAACAGTTTCCAATGGGTAAAATTCTGGCCAACTGGCTTTTTCTAGTTAATAAGCATTCTGGTTAAGTGGTATGTCCTCCCTTTACTAGTCACAGGATTGGCAATTTTAGGACAGTTGACACTGCTTAACCCACTTCAGTTTCAAATTATACCAGTCCTGTGATAAGTCCTTCTTTAACAATCACTTTTAGGTCAATTGACTCCTCATTTCCCATAGGGTTTGTTCTCTTAATAATTTAAAAGTATCTATAAATTAGTTATTAACCAATACTTTATATAAGCATTAAACATACAAATATTACTCATACTTATAAAAGTACTTAAACTTATTTTTTTTTATTTTTATTTTTACCAAAATTTTAAATTAACCATAAAATTTATATTGCTATGGCTTTATACTAAATATAAAGTTTAGTAAAGATCAATTTGGTGATTCAAGTTTCATTTAAAATTTGTCATAAAACCAAATAAATATGTATCGCATAACTATAGTTTTGTGTATACACTCAGGAAATTAAGAATGTAAAAATGACTAAAAATTTTAGTTAAAATGACTACAAATGTAGTCAAAAGGGAGGTGACTGTATTTGTCATCAAAATTACTGACCATGTAGTAATTTTTAACTATTGATAAAACAACTACAATGTTAGTAAAAACAATCATCGATGCGGTCAAAAACAACTTACCCTGCAAAAACACACAATGAGTCAAGTAATGTAAACTCGAAGGTTTGGATGTATTACCCTTTATATTATAAATTCTAATATGATATGAAATGTCCCAAAAGCAGTGAGTTATGCATTACTGGCAACCGTACGTACATTAGAGCGACTCTCCAAAAAAAAGTGCTCGATGTACCCTCCTAAAAATGAACCTTGGACTTTTTTAAGATGACATTTAAAATATTTCGGCTCCAGCTTTGACCTCTCGTGAGCTGGACCATTTTGTAAATGGGTCTATTTTAGCATGTTTTGTTAATTTGAGAATCTGTTTCCTTACCAACATATACAATATGGGTATCATAAGAAAGGCTTTTTTAAGGCGCGTCCAACTGTATATACAATTTGTCCAAGGACGATCATCGATGTCTTTTTTTAAGGATATTCTGTAAAAAAAAAAACGGTTTTTGAATTTTTGTTCGGGGTTGTTTGTAATAAAAATCCCAAATTAACATATTATAATCTTTAGTCAATTTAAATAAATACGGGTCTCATCTTTTTTTGAAATTCGTGCTAGTTCGCGTTTTGACAAAAATGCAATGGAGTGGTAACTCTAGTTCGCGTTTTGACAAAAATGCAATGGGTGGTAACTCTTTGTTTAAATAGGGAAATATGGGTATCAAAGGTTTTCTTTTGCCAAGTACATCATCTTTGTATGTAAATAATTTAGATTTTTGCAAATTAGATGCATTTTACACGGTGCTCTGGAATATATATAAATGCAATTTTGTGGTAACTCTAATATGATAGCGGATTTAGTTTCTAGATCATGTATGGATGAAAATAGGACTAAAGAAAGAAAAAGAAATGATCCACGACTTTTTGGCGGAATATTTTTTTCGCAAATTAAAAAAAGAATATGCCGCCAAAAAGTCGTGGATATTTTTTTTTTCTTTCTTTAGTCGTATTTTTATCCATACATGATCTAGAAACTAAATCCGCTATCATATTAGAGTTACCACAAAATTGCATTTATATATATTCCAGAGCACCGTGTAAAATGCATCTAATTTGCAAAAATCTAAATTATTTACATACAAAGATGATGTACTTGGCAAAAGAAACATTTGATACCCATATTGTCCCTATTTAAAACGAAGAGTTACCACCCATTGCATTTTTGTCAAAACGCGAACTAGCACGAATTTAAAAAAAAGATGAGACCCGTATTTAATAAAATCGACTAAAGATTAAAATATGTTAATTTGGCATTTTTATTACAAACAACCCGGAACAAAAAATTCAAAAACCGTTTTTTTTACAGAATATCCTTAAAAAAAAGACATCGATGATCGTCCTTGGACAAATTGTATATACAGTTGGACGCGCCTTAAAAAAACCTTTCTTATGATACCCATATTGTATATGTTGGTAAGGAAATTAACAAAACATGCAAAAATGGACCCTTTTTCAAAATGGTCCAGCTCACGAGAGGTCAAAGCTAGAGCTTTGATGTCATCATAAAAAATAACAATGTTCATTTTTAGGGGGGTACACCTTGCACGAATTTTGCTTCCATACAACTTGAGTCGCTCTAACGTACATACGAATTAAAATGGATTACCTATATGTAGAGAAAAGTATGACTAATAAGACATTACCAGAAGGAAAAAAATAATGGGTTTAAAAATAGATTGTGAAGAAAAAAATTACTAATTAAAACAATTTTTATTAATTTTTTTTATAACATGGTCGTGCCGGGAATAGATCTCGTGTCGTCAGATTAACAGGCGACTGCTCTATACCATAAGCCGCCGAGGCATATAACATTTGATTGTTTAAACATAAATAAATTTTTCTTCTATGTAAATTCGTTCAAGATATACAAAATCTAACAGCTTACCCTTTAGCTTACGCAAAGGCGAATTATAATGAGTATAAAAATAGATTTCCCCAAAAATGTTTTATCATTATATTTCCCTTTAAGTAATAAGATGAATAATAACAATAATGGTTTTATTAATCACCAATTATTTTTTATATGAGAGTAATGCATTATAAGTTTCTTTTCGGTAAATCATTATTTTGTTATGTAAAGTAATGCAGAAACCAAAAAAAATAAACGATGAACAAAACAATAAAAACAATGAACGCAAAACGACTACATAATTTTTTAAAACTGCTGTTTTTAACAGTTATTTTTTACGTATTTTAAAAATATTTTTTTTTCTTTTAATTACAATAACAATTTCTATTTCCTAAGACCTATTTAAAATGCAAATTCAACATTAAAAACGGTATTCCGGTTATGACGTTTTTATGCTTTAGAGATACAATGAAATTTTCCAATTATTATTTGCAAACTATGAACATATCGCACACCTAGTTCAAAAGTGACTCAACTCAAAATTTGAGAATTTCGGGTTTATATTCTTAAAATATGCCCACTACGCTTGTTTATCTATAAAAAAAATATCAGGGCGTTTTGTTGTTAACTGTTGCTAGATTAGATTATATGGCACTATGCACCGCGACCAACTTAGGTCTTTTGTGCTGCCTAAAGTTACCCTAAAGATTCAAGCTACCTATAAAGCCAATAATCCTATTAGGCAAAATCTTCATAATGTCCGAAGGGGAGACAAAGCGATTGCCAAGAAACTTGGCACGCCTTTCACATAGCCTCGGACATTCGCAAAGAACATGCTCTGATGTCTCGCCAGTTCGCAAAACCTACACTCATCCGTGTCCGAAAGACCCCTTTTGCGCAGGTGGTATCTGAGATTGCAGTGTCCAGTCAGGTAAGACACCGGGGTTCTCAAGTCACCCCTCCCGAGGGACAAGAGTCGCCTCGATCCTGCACTGGAAAAAGAAATTAATCTCTTAGCCTGTCGTTGGCCAAGAGAGTTTTCCCAATAGAGAGAGAATTCTGACTCCCTCCACGACCCGAGCTTCTCCCTAACATACCCCAAAGGTATACCACAGAATGGTTCAGGGCCAATAAAGGGCCTTCGGGCCCCGCAATTAGCAAGACAATCTGCCCTCTCGTTGCCCTCATGCCCCTCGTGACCAGGAACCCACCCTAAGGTAAGCGAGTTGCGCCTGCCAAGTCGGTTATGAGCCAGAATGCATTCCATGACCAGACCAGATGACACCTCATAGGACATTAAAGCCCTTAATGCCGCCTGACTGTCGGAAAGAATGTAGATGCGAGATCTAAGATTAACTGTTGCTAAAAAACAATTTTGTCTCTCTTTATGTTTCAATTGTTATAAAGTTGCAAATATTTTTTTTCGATTTCTGAAAAATTAAATATTTTGAGTTGAGTTATTTTTGAACTAGGTGTGCGAATATCAGTACTAACCAGGAACGGAAAGTCCATGCAAATGCATTTTTTTCCTTAAATTTGTTTGCGAATCTTTACATTAAAATGGCATATTTTGCTATAAATGGATATTTTTGCACATTTCGCTTTAAATGCATATTTTTATAGCATATTTTCACTTATTTTGCCGTAAATGCATATTTTTGGTGCACATTTTACTTATTTTGCGTATTTTTATTTAATTTTTCTTAGTTTTTCGCAAAAAAATCCCTTTGAATATTATTTTACGTTTGACCAACGAGCATATAGACTAAAGAGGATACAAGCTACCCAAGCCTTTTTAAATGTTCTCTTAAATTTTATTTGCAAACTGGGCTTAAGTGAAACAGGTTTAAGAGGTTTTTTAAATGTATATTTTTTAATACAAATAATTCAAATTTTGTATTATTTGTGCAAAACTTGTGCAGAGAATATATTAAATAATACAAATTAGTTTTAAAATTTAACTAAAATGTCTTAAAATTTCGTAAAAACATGAAGAACTTTAGCCAGATCGAAATACTAGTATCAACCTAGCTAATATGTTTGATTTGCGTTATTTTTGTAAATATACGGAGGTTGGAAGCTCGTTATAATTTTAAAATAACATAAAAATAATCTCCATGTATATAAAAACAAAAAACTAATAAAACTGTAAAAAATATGTCTTGAGCCAGAGTAAAAACTAACATTTTTTTAGATAAATAGAACATTTTTGGTCTTCAAAGTTTAGTAACGTCATTATGCTTGTTTACTAAGAAGACAAGAATGGAGCAACATTGATGATTAGTACGTTTTTTGTTAAATTTCTGCCTATTATGGAGGCTCCAGCTTTTCTAAAACTTCGTGGTCTGATGAGATTTTTAGCCAAATCGAAATACTAGTATCAACCTAGCTAATATGTTTGATTTGCTTTATTTTTGTAAATATACGAAGATTGGAATTAATTGAAAATGAATATAATTTATTGAAAATAATTTAAATGCATATTTTTTTTTGTTTTCAGTGCATATTTTTAGATTTTTCATGCATATTACACAAAGAGAAATAAAGTGCCAACCGAATTTAAAAGTGTATATTAATGGTAACAACATATAGATTCAGTTATTATAACGATATTTACATTAGATTTGTGAATATTTTGGGTGTTGCAACTAAAATTTAGTTTAACTGACCAAACTTTAGGTTGTGCCAACCATCTTAAATTTATAATAACTGAATTTGAGGCCTTGTAACCGAATTTCAGTTGGCAAATAGCAACACTTTTCTCTGTGTGTATAAACGTCCAAAACCCTCTTTTTTAGTGCACGATTTTCCTGTCCCTGATAATAACAAATATTAACTAAAAACTCAACATAATCTTAATTTTTTAAATAACTAACAAAAATTAACTGTTTACTGTAAAATTATTGTTTTGTAACTTCTTTATTAAAATACTAAAATAACTACTCAAAACAACTGTCACTGAAGTACATACAGTATTGTTGGTTAGTTATTTTTTGAAATGACTGTCTAAATAAGTCGTTTTTTATATTCACATACAAAAATTACTACAATAGCAGTTAAAACAACTACTAATGTTTACTACCCGAATGACCTACATGCAGTTACTGTAACAATATTCTGAGTGTATGCATACAAAGTCACAGATGAACAAGCAAACACACACATATATTTATGTTTGCATGTGTGTATATGTCAAGCATACAAATATTTAATTCAAAAAGTAATATCTGTCATGCCAATTTTTTCTGTCCATATTCATATAAAAATGAAATATAAAAAAAAAAATATATATCTATAAAAATAACTATATTGACAACTTGATATTAAAAAACAAAATAGTACTACAAACATCGATCCATATAAAACTAGAAATACTCACTCGATAGCATTATTGATGACACCACAACAGCAGGAGCTGCTGCTGCAGATGCTAAAGGAGCAGCAGCAGTTCAAGCACACACTATTAGTTGTTCTGATAATTGTGTCATTTTGTATAATACCAAAGTGTTTTTTTACTGGGTTTTATATTGAAATTTTAAAATTTCTCTACAGCTGCTGATAGATCAAAATAATATTGTATAAAAGTAACAAACATTTGATGATTGAAAAGTCATACTGTATAAGGTCACAACAAATACAACACCAAAAACAACTACAAGAACTCACTGACTATAAAATAGTTTAAAAAAAACACAAAATAACTATAATAAATGAAAGAATACAATAACAAATATGTATTATATAAATACCGGATGTAACCCAATAAACATCGATTCAAGCCTTTTATAAATTTTAAAATTTTAATTTGATTTCAATTTGAAAATTTCCAAAAATTTTCGATTAAAAAACTTTCATTTGCGTTTGAATTTTAACGTCTTTTTCAGACAATTGCATTTAATGCTATAATTAATATGCAATTTTATTTAATTTTAATTGTGAAATGCTTGGTAGAGAAGAATGAGTGTATTTTCTAAAATTCATAACTACATTGTAAATTTTCAATTTTCTGAATCACACTGCGCAGTTTCTGGTATTGAACCTTCGTCAGTGACCCTGTTTATTTTTTGAATAATGTAATATTTGTTATGTTTTTATTTGTTCGACTTGCGTCTATATGAAATTTTCTGTGCAATCACTGACCGTGGTAGAGATAAACTGATTTCTAATGATACATGCACTCGCACTATGTATTAGACAGAGCGCTTTAGCGCACTGAGCTATCGTCAGGTCGAGTTTTGTAGTGATTAAAACTAGTTTTATTCAATACACGGTGTTTTTGTTCTTGCATACATAATCTCAGAAGTACAACTCCAACTCAAACACAACAGTTCTATTTTTAGAAACTTACCTCACTCTAATGTCCACTGTTTTCCCATATTGTAAGTGATGCCACATCTATGATATTTTTTTTTTTTTTTTGGTATATTCGATAGATGGCGCTTACGTAGTTATATTTGATAAACATTCGAAAACAAATTGAAAAATTCTTAAATTTATTTTTTTAAATACAAATTTTTTTTTATTAACTTCAAGTTTGTTCTCAAGAGTTTTTGTATTTAAAAACAAGGTTTTGGGAATTATAGTTGATATTTCTGCGATCTCAAATTGTTATATATAATTTTTCCTATTAATTAAAAATTTGTTTTTGCCAGACACACAGATTTTAAACATTTTAAAACATTTTGATGAAATAATTTTTTTTTTGTTTTATAAACTTATAACTTATTTTGGGAAAGTTGAAAAAAATAAATAACAAAAAAATTATTAACAAAAGTTGAACAAAGTTGAAAATAGTACAAAATAAAGTACTTATCTTTTCTTAGACGTTTTTAAGCTCAAAAAATTTATAATATTTATACAAATCATGTCGAAAAGAATTTTGCGAGTGTTAATGAAAAAACTTGCACAAAAACATTTTTAGACGGAGGGGTTAATCCTTCCACGAAGTACATTGCGGCAAACCCGTGTGATTTTCGGTATGAACAATACCACTATTTGTAAATTCTAATACAAGATATACATAAAAACACAAAAAAGGGACCAGTCACTAGATTGTAAATATTTGAAAACTGCATTTTTAAAAGTGCGAATAATGGAGTTATGCGAGAGAACGCGATATGGTATAAAACTTATCCGCGGATAACATCCCGTAAGTGAACAAATGAAACTATTTATTATTTGAAATTTTTTTAATTGAAAATTTTTTGTACATTTTTTTCGAATTAAAATTACACACAACAATATCTGCAGTAATATTTTAATACAAATTGGGTTCAAATCCTTTTTCCGCTAATTCGCACGTTATCTTTTGCGGTTTTTGAAAACTTTATAGCTAAATTAACTAAATACCGAAACAAATAAAATTATTTTTTACCGGTTTTGAACTCGGTAATTTTAATTCAAAAACGTATGTATGAAAAATTAGCAAATTAAAAAATGTGCAAAAAAAAATATTAGTTATGGTATAATATATTTTTTATATACATGATGTAATCTGCGGATGTGTTTAATAATTAATTTGTTACACCAAAAAGCATTTTTTGGCAAACCGAAATTATATTGCAGTTTTTTAAATACTGTTTTTAAATGATTATAATCTAGACCTTCTTCCGTACATTTTACCGTTTATAACATATCTATTCAACACAATCCTTACTACTAGCATTTTCCCAAAGCAATGGAAACACGCAAAGGTTACACGCGGTGCCTAAAACTATATCAGAGCTGAGACCTATTGCTATATTGCCCTACTTGTCTAAAGTTCTCGAAAGAGTTATGCATGATCAAGTCAACGCCTACTTGGAAATATACAAACTGTTTACAGAGAAACAATCCGGTTACCAGAAAAACACAGTTGTATTACTGCCCTGGTTGATGTTGCAGAGGAAATTCGTCGTGAAACTGATCTCAATAATATTAGTTTTCTAGTTCTCCTTGATCATTCAAAGGCATTCGACACTGTTGATCACACTATTCTATGCTCTAAACTAAGACGACAGTTTATTTTTCAAACACTAACAAAAACTAATTGAATCTTACCAATGTAGCCGAATACAATCTGTTTTTATAAATAATATATATTCTAAACCCAGACTGGTCCCCAGAGGAGTACCTCAAGGCTCAATACTGGGTCCGTTGCTATTCTCAATGTACGTTAATGATTTACCTGGACAAATAGCCCATTGTGCAGTACATATGTACGCTGATGACGTTCAAATCTATATAAGTAGCCCGATAAAAGTTATTGATGGAAATGTAACCAAACTCAATGATGATCTAAATAATATTTATAACTAGGCATCTGCAAATGGACTATGTTTGAACCCCCACAAATCGAAATGTCTTGTTATACACAAGAAGTATTTACGCCGTAAGTTGAATTTTGATATCATGCTAAACAATCAGAAAATTGACATTGTGTCTTCTTCAAAAAACCTGGGTGTGATATTTTACAACACACTGAGCTGGAATGATCACATTAACATTGCCATAGGAAAAACGTATGGTATGCTTCGCACACTATGGGCAACTCAAAATTATACGCCGTTAAATATAAGAATAACACTTGCGAAAGCATGTTTAATGCCGGTTCTGTTATATGGATGTGAGCTTCTTGCTCACTGTGATTCAGCTAGTGCCAAAAGGATGAACGTGGTCTACAATAATATCCTAAGGTATGTGTTTATGCTTCGTAAACGTGATTCGACTTTGATTCACTCAAAACGACACTATGGACCATCTTTTGACAACATCCTGAAAACCAGAGTTCTTATTTTACTACATAAAATAATATATTCTAAAGAACCCCAGTATCTCTTTGACCACCTTACGTTTGCAAGATCGCAACGAGGCAAAAAGATAAATCCAATCAGATATCGTAGCCTGATCTCAAAATGGCAGTTCTTCTATATTGCTGTACATCTCTGGAACTTTCTTCCAAATCGCATTCAGACCATAAACAACGCAATAATTTTCAGAAAAGAAATAACTGTTCATTTTTCTTAATTAAATTTTTCATTGTAATTCTCAGTTCCTTCCAAATTCGATTTCTCTGGAATCTATTATACTTTTTTTTGCAATGTTTCATTTTGTTTCATATATATATATATATATTTTATATTACATTATATCTTATTATGTTTTATTTGAATTAGTTATTCATTTATTTATTTACTTTTTCATTTAATTTTTATTTCATAAATTATAATATTAATTTATTTGTGTAATCATTATGTAAACTATCTGTAATAATAATTCCCATGCTGTAATTAAAAAGACATAAGTCTTGTTGTATGGGAAGAACGAATAAAGAAACTAAACTACAAACTGTGCCGTTTTTTTTTCTGATACTTTGTTTTGCACCACAACTTAGCGGTTTTGTTGATACCACAAATTAACACCGAGAAATTTCATTCGATTTTATTTGTAGAAATATTTAAAAATTTGTGGGCTTATTACTAAAGTTAAAAAAAGATTAGTACTTTTTTTGTACTTTTTCCAACTTTATATTTTCAACTTTGTCAATTAACAATGTTTTTCTTGTTATTTTTTTTATTAAAGTTTTTTATGGTTGAAAATAAAAATACTTGTTTTGTTTTTTGTTTTTAAATTTCAAAATACATATGTTTTTGTTAAAAACCAAAAATTAGAAATCAGTTTATCTGTACCACGGTCAGTGATTGCACAGAAAATTTCATATAGACGCAATCGAACAAATAAGAACATAAACAAATATTAAATTATTCAAAAAAAAAAAACAGGGTCACTGACGAAGGTTCAATACCAGAAACTGCGCAGTCTGATTCAGAAAATTGAAAATTTCCAATGTAAAGAATGGCCCAGTTATAATCTGGACGCACAAAAGTAGTTATAACTTTGTAAATAACACACACATTTTTATAAATTATACACCAAATTAAAGGAAATTTATTCAGCTTTAAGGAAAATCATACAAATAAATTAATTTTCTTTGTTACGAATAAAAGAACGGACATGTTTGTTGATGCTCCCCATTAATTTTTGCACATCATTCGGCTTTACTTTTTTAGCACTCTGGTTCAATTTTTGTAACATTATAACGTCATTTTTTGCTTCTTTATTACTCTTCTTCAATTTATTTTTTACATTTGCCCAATATCTTTCGATTGGTTGAAATTGTGGGCAGTTAGGAGGATTCATGTGTTTGTTTTTCGAACCACTGAATGTTGGATTTTCTAAGAAAGTGTGCAAAATTTCTTCACGTCTTTTTTGTTCCATGGCGTCTGTACGTAATACTATTCGAATGACAGACTTGAAAATTATGTCAAATAACGGTATATGTCTTGTCAACAACATATGTAAATGGTTTAAAATTTCATACACTGGGGGCGCTGTAACAACGTTATGAATGCGTCCAGATTTTAACTGGGCCATTCTTTAGTTATGATTTTTAGAAAATACACTCATTCACAACCAAAAATAAAACGTTTTTCGGTCTGTGGTTTTTCTTTAGAGATAAGGTTACATTTCGAGTAAATATTTATTAAATGTTTTTCTTAGTTTGAAAATGACTTGAGCACATTTATTTTATATAGGGTTTTTTTTTTAAACGGCAATAAACAAAAATTTGGAAAAACATTAAAATTCTTTGCAGAATATGCTTAAACTGTTCATTTTCGCGTTAAACTCGTGCAGTGTTTTAATTAATTATGAATGTAAGTAATAAAATAATTATTGTTCAAAAGTATCATTGAAATATTCATTCATTTATTTAACGGTTTTTAAGAATTCCCGTCAAGTGTGGATGAGCTTAAGATGAAAGTCATGCGGTTTTATTGAAATTAAAATCACTGTAAGCGATCAGGGTTTTTGGCAAGAATTACCAAATATAAAACGATTATTCGAAAAAGTAAATAATATTTTTAAATATTTTCTACAAATAACACTCAAAAGAAAAGCTTTATTAGGGCAAGGAACTTCATGCACTTAAAAAATTAATATATATGCTTTATAATGCTGCTAAAAACTATATATATGCACAGGGTATTCAAATTACTCGGGTTTTTCTCGAGTTTTTAGTTATTCGATTTTGAGGTTTTTAATTTACTCGATTAATCGAGTAAGATTTTAAAAGTACTCGAGTAACTCGAATAATTTCAATAATTTTATTTCATTAGGTTTTTGCTCAAAAATACATAGTAAGACACAAAATAAATATAAAATCGGAAGTTTCGAAATTTATTTTTAACAAAATTAAAAATAATCGCTAGATAATTAAGTCTTGGAAGTCTTTTTCGCCCGTCGTTAAAAAATTGTCGCAAAAAATTTTATTATATTGTTTTTTTTTTTTTTTTTTGCAAAATAGATCATTTTTAATTTATGTGATTAAGTTGAATATAGATCCGAATGATAGAAAAAAGAGTGAACGGTTTAATCAGAGCTGTGACACCAAAAAATTATGATGAATTAAAATCAATTCGAATCTTGCGTAAAGCACAATCTTATAGCTTTGCTATTTTTTATTTTTTTGTTGATTTTTTAGAAATTAAAAAATTTCGCTTAATTTCTGTATATCGGAACTTTTGGTAATAAAGCATTTTATAGTTTCGACCCCGCATTTGAATATAACAATGGCTGTTATTTGTACAAGGATATTTTAAAAAAATTTTTAGAAATTGATAAAAATTAGATATTTTAGGCATTTGTCTCGGTGCCGCACGTTTTTTCAAGGAGTTTAAATATAAGGAGCCACAGAAATCACTAAACAAGGCATTCTAGCAAGCAAAACAATCCTCGACGCGTCGAAATTCAGGATTTTACTGTGTAATGAAAACAAATTAAAGTTTTTAAAATTTTAAGTATGTGAAGTATGTGAATTATGTAAAGAATGTAATGTACATAATGTAAACATTGCAAGTTATGTAATGTAACTAATATAAACAATGTAACGTATGTAAGGTAAGTAATGTACACAATGTAAAATATATAATGCAAATAGTGTAATGAAAATAATGTAAATAATGTATGAAATAAAAATTTAATTTCATTTTGTTTTTTTTTTTTTTCGTTCCACTGGTTTCACCGATGAAGGTTATCCTGTCTGGCAGAATGTTGTGTTTGATGTCGTGTAGAGTGTATTGTTTGATGAATTCTGTGACTCCTAATATTTAAACTCCTTGGTTTTTTCTTCATTGCAGTATTGTACATATCGTACTCCCATGTAAACAAGTTATAGCCCTACTATAAAATATAATATCGCACTTGTTCAACAAAAGGGGCATAACTGAAATCCAAATTTTCCAACAAAACGACATATATATTTCTACCCATCTACTCACTGTAAAAATCTTAGATCGGTCTCTGTACTCTTTAGCAACAAAAAAAACCCGATCTAATATTTCTACGGTGGGTAGAGATACCATTGTATTTCGTTTTCTTGAAAAAAAAAAAATGGATTTTGAGATATTACCTTTTAGTTGAACAAGTGCGACATGTAAATTAAAACAATAACTGACACGTTATAAAAAGCAATCTTAAAAAAACAATTAAATTCTTTTTATTATATACACTTACAAAAACTTTTCCATAAAATTTCAAGTTATTTAAAAAGTTTATCGGCAAAGTTGTTTCAATTGAATATACAGTTAAATTAGCAAAGAAATATATTTTTTAACCTTCTCTCTGTTATTCAATAAACAAAAACACGGACTTTCGGTAATAGTTAAAATATTCAGTTAAAATTTTGTATTTATTTGAGTATTGAAAAAACGAAAACAATCTATTGTTTTTTTTACCGATTTTGGTCAATTAATTTTTCAGCAATTGAAAATAACTAAAAACTACAATTGTTTTAAACGAAAAGTAAGTAGTCCTTTTTTAACTGAATTTCAATTAATTTAATGTGTATATTCAGTAGTATTTACGGAAAAAATATTGTGAGTGTATAAACAGAAATAAAACCTATTTTGATTTACTCGATTAATCGACCAAAATTGTTCGAGTTATTCGTTACTCGAAATAGGCCATTTTAATTTATTCGTACAATTGTTTGATTAAAATTCATCGATTAATCGAGTAACGGTTAACCGATTGAATACCCTAATATACACTGAAAACATTAAAGATATGCATTTAAAATAGATTTTTTTTGAAAAATTACGTACTTTAAAACATAGATTGTAAAAAAATGTGAATTAGATCTTTATTATTCCAATAGGAACTGAATCTCATGCATATCTTTGAGTCAGCAAGATTTTAAAAATGTAAAAATATTTTTATAAATATTTATATAAAAAAAAAAAATATGCACAAAAATGCAAAAAATGTGCAATAAACGTTAAAATATGCAATAAACATGAATTTTTGTCAAAATATCCAAAAATATGCAACTACACATCAATGCCATTTTGTTCTAAATTTTTTGATTCGGATAAATATTTAGTCAATATCATTTTTTGAATATCCAGAAAAATCATGTATTTTCTTGAAATTCCTTGTCCTATTTATCACATTTATAAAGATAAATAAATCTTTATATTGTTTCAGGATAAAAACACTAAAATTGCAATTACTAGCAAGTAAAATAAATTGCAATGGTGCATAAATTGCTTTTACAAGCTCTATTTTTTTTTTAGGGTTTATAAATAAGGGGACTTTAACATCCTCAACACGTGCGTATAAATGATGCCCATTCTGAATTATAAGTACTTAATTGAGATTTGTTTTTTTAACTATTTTATAAACCTATTTTTTAAGTGTAAGTGTAACAGACAATATTTTGTCTGTAGAAAAGACAAAGTACGGTCTTGTTTACCCCCCCTTTACATCTTGTTTTTAAACAAAACAAGTGTGAAAATAAAAAGGAGAATATAAACAAAAAGTGTGTATTGTATATCTACCAAAGA
Organism: Delia radicum; assembly: GCA_021234595.1. Taxonomy (NCBI): domain Eukaryota; kingdom Metazoa; phylum Arthropoda; class Insecta; order Diptera; family Anthomyiidae; genus Delia; species Delia radicum. Next base: position 231,293,259 of record CM037852.1, on the reverse strand, counting down.
TATACCTTGCACATAACAAACAAGTTTTCCATCATATTTTTGATCAATTGTGATAAACCTTAACTTCGAACTCATACATTAGTTCTAATTTAGTGGTATAACTAGTTATATGAATGTTTGATGTTTTGAATGGGATTGTCACTTCTGAAATATATCTATCAACACATTAATATATAGATTATTTGTTAGGACAATATCCTAATAAAGAAATATAGAGTATGGCCTCGAACTTGAATAATTTTCATTTTCAAAAGTCAAATTTTTAGATTGGTAAACAATCTGAGAAAGTGTATAATTTTCAAGTCGTTATCAACCATATTCCGCTGTTTAAATTTTATTTTTCAGGTTTGAAAAAGTATATTTCTCAAATCATTATTAATAATAATTATTAATAAAAATTGTTATGAATTTCAATTCTTATTATTGCATCGAAAAAAATGTGAAAAAATGCTTGATAAATAAAAGACGTTTTCGTTAAGAACCCTATAATTTTCTACTCGAGAACTATAATTTCTCAATTGTGAAAGGCGTGGTAGAGAAGAATGAGCGTATTTTCTAAAAATCATAACTACATTGTAAATTTTCAATTTTCTGAATCAGACTGCGCAGTTTCTGGTATTGAACCTTCGTCAGTGACCCTGGTTTTTTTAATAATGTTATATTTGTTATGTTTTTATTTCTCCGATTGCGTCTATATGAAGTTTTCTGTGCAATCACTGACCGTGGTATAGATAAACTGATTTCTAATGCCACATGCACTCGTACTACACGTTAGACAGAGCGCTTTAGCCTACTGCTCTATCGTCAGGTCGAGTTTTGTTGTGATTAAAACTAGTTTTATTCAATACACGGTGTTTTTTTTTTGTTCTTGCATACATAATCTCAGAAGTACAACTCCAACAACACAACAGTTCTATTTTTTAGAAACTTATCTCACTCTAATGTCTACTGTCTCAACACTATTCTCAAAGGTTAATATTTGAAAAAATTATTTATATAAATTGTTTTCAAGGGTAAATGCTGATTGGGATGTGTGGAACGTTCACTATATATAAATAATACAAGTGCACACAAGTAATCGATTAGAGGTTTACTATCGAATCTCTATATACGCTACAATACCAAATAACAACATGAGTGCAATATTATAAAGGAAGCCACCAAAAAAAAATATTTTTTTATCAGCAGCAATTGAACGAACATGTCATAAATGTAACCAACCAAAAATTTAAAAAATATATCATGGTTTCCATGATACATCACAAATGCAATTGACCGAGGTTCTTCAAATTTTATTAATTTCTTGTACACACAAACTCCATGGAGACCAGAACACATCCCCATACTCAGTTTTTAAAATTTCCAAAAACTTGCGTTTTTTTACGGTTTTAATTTTCAAAAAATAATTTTAAAAATCCCAAAAGTATGAAATTTTGAAGAGCTTCTATATTCTTAAGTTGTTATCGTATTTCTCTGATTTAAAAAGCATTCGATTTATATGGTTATTATCCTTTACACTTATGTAATAAAAAAAAAATACATATAAAACAATGAATCTGTTATGCAAATGCACTTTTTAGATGCATTTTTCGAAATTGCATCCAAATATTGAATCTGCATCAAATATGATTTTTTTTTGAAAAATAAAATTAAATAAATCAAGTTTTTCTATTACCCAGTAAACAACGCTGCTTACCTGCAAGCAGGTTTGTAAGGGAGTAAGCCAAAAAGAATCCCTTACAAACCTGCTTACATATGCCATGATTTTTATATGGCGAATTCCCACTTGGAAGCATTACTTTTGGGTAAAGTAAGCGCGGATTTCAGCGCTTGTAAAAAGCTGTGATTTCATGGGTTTCAGTAAAATCATATTTCATGTCTACATTATTACGATTACAAGTACAGATCGTTTATAATCCACGATATGAAACTTTCTGCATTACAACCTGCATCCTTGTAAGGGATTAGGGTAATCTGCTTACAACCTGCATTCTTGTTATGGAAAACAGTAAGCTCAACATTTTTTTTATTTATTTTTATACGAAAATTATTCGTTTCTTTTGCTGCTTCTCAGTATTATGTGATAGTAAGCAGGATAAAACAAATGCGCTTATATCAGCGCATTTGTTTTATCCTGCTTCTAAAAACATGAAAATTTTTTACTGGTTAGTTTCACTGCTCAAATTTACAAATTTAATCCATCAACCGGCGAGCCCGCCTCTAGGCGGGGTATTTAATATTGGCCATAATTACGCCAAATGAGGTTTATATAGTAAGAGCTTAAGCTATTTTGATAGAAAACTAAATTTACAAAATGTTTTGTGAAGTAATTTTTTGTGTTTGGAAGTGTAAAATTTCAAAAAATAAATATTTTAAAATTAACACAATTTTCAAAAATCTTGAAAACATAAAAATGAATAATATAATATGTTAACTAGAAGCCGTTGATAATAAACACAAAGAAAGATTGATTAAAAGAAAAGCTCTAACTTTGGTCCAAGGACATACAGGATTTCAAAAGGATACCAGTAAAGGACATCGCCCTAACTTGAAAACGTATGGACGTATTCTTAAGAAATTTGACATAAAGATTATAGTTTAAGTTTAATCAGTTTATGTTGAAGTTTAGGTGCGTTTTCGCTCAAATTCGCGTTTTTTAAAAAAACGATTTTTTTTATTCTATAATCGAAAAGCGTTTTTGGATTTTTTCAATCCGATTAATATTCACGTCGTAAAAAGGATTCCAAATTACACTTAAATATTCTAAATGAGACCTTACCAAGGACTCAAAAAGTGCTTTAAGTGTGTTCACATTTGAAAAAATCTTTGAATTTCTTTTCAAAAAACCAAATTGTGAGTTTGATTTAGAAATAATGTAATCAATATGATCCTCAAACGTTAATGTCCAATCAAAATAAATGCCCAAATCTTTTATAATATTATGACGCAAAAATGTAGTATTATTTTCACCTTCATAATTATAAATGATATTAGAATGTTAACGAGTATAACTTATTACTTTACATTTAGAAAAATTAAGAAAGAGATGGTTGTTTTGACACCAACTCAGTAAGCAACCAATGTCTTGTTGAAAGTCTTTACAATCATCCGCTGATAGAATATTGCGAAACAGTTTTAGATCATCTGCGTATAACAAGCATTCGCAGTTTTTAAATACATAAACGATATCGTTTATAAACAAAAGAAATAGCAGTGGACCCAAATGGCTACCTTGTGGTATGCCAGAACAAACATTCATCGGATTTGACAAAAAAGTTCCAATTTTTACAAAGAGGACTCTTCCGGATAAATAGGAGGCAACCCAGTTCAAAAAATTAGAGTGAAACCCCATTTTAAAAAGTTTCTTTATTAATATTGGATGTAAAAGTTTATCGAAAGCCTTTCCGAAGTCGGTATAAAGGGCATCTACTTGAAGACCTTTCTCGATTGAAGATATACAAGAATGTGTGAACAATGTTAGATTAGTGCAAGTGGATCTTCCTTTAAAAAACCCATGCTGACGATCTGTTATGTGATTTTTAAGTTCATAAAATAGTTTTCCATTTATGATCTTATCAAATATTTTAGGAATAATCGACAATTTTACTATAGGTCGGTAGTTGGTAACCAGATCTCTACGACCTGATTTGAATATAGGTGCGACGTAGGCAGTTTTCCATTCTTCCAGAAAATGGCCTTCGGAAAGCGACTTGTTAAATATTATTGTTAAAGCGAAGCAAAGCGAAGCAAAGCGAGTTCGCACAGTTTTTTAATAAAATTGGCGGCATAAGATCAAAACCAGAACTCTTATTGGTGTCTAAATGGATTAAAGCTTCAAAAACATCAGGTACATCAACTTGTATATTGCCAATATTAACTATATCCTTTACATTGTCTAAATAGCCAGAGTCACTACTAGGTATGTTGATATCCTGATAAACGGATGAGAAAAATGTTCCAAATAAGGCTGCAATCTCCTTTTCGCCGCAGGCTAAGTTATCATCATAATACATAGTACGAGGTATACCACTAGATTCTGTTTTGGTGTTAAAAAAGATCCAGAAGCTTTTTGGAGTATCTATAATAAGAGATTCCATATTGGCAACATATCTCTTATACAAAAAATTTGATAAAAATTCAAATTCACGACGTAGGCGAACGAAGTTATCCTTATCATCATCCGAATCTGTTGATTTATATTTTTTGTGAGCTTTGTTTCTTAAATTTTTTAAATGAACCAGGCTGCGATTGTACCACGGTAACTTCATTTTTGGTTTCTTCCTCTTTACAGGAACATACAAGTAAAAACACTCATTTAATACTTTCTTAAACGTCTCGTACATGTCAGCCAAACTTCGACCATTCAATACATGAGACCAGCAAATAGAATCGAAAAACAGGTTAATTTTCTTATCTCAAGAGCTTGAGTAGTACAGTAAGTTCGCAAGCGGAGTGGAGGTCGCGGGCAAAAGACAGATTATGAATGACACACTCAATCATGACCTTTCGACAATCTCAGAGTGGGGTCGTGCGAACAGGGTCGATTTTAATGCTCGTAAGACTCAATGTTGTATGTTGACCCATAGGTCTGTGGACTCAACCACGTCATCTGTGTATATGGATGGGATCGTTATTGAGGATTCAGATACTCTTGATGTTCTGGGCATGAGAATACAGTGTGATGTCCGTTGGACAGATCAGATTATTCAAGTATCGAAAGAAGCTTTCAAGTGTCTTGGTTTTCTAAACCGGTGTAAGAAATACTTCACCCCATCTGATCTCCTTACTATTTATACCACCTACATCCGGCCGAAGATGGAATATAACTCCCATATATGGGCAGGTGCTTCAAAGTCTATTTTGGGGCTACTGGACCGTGTGCAACGGAGAGCGTTGATGCTTACCAACGACAGTAGGGTTTCGAACTCTATTGACTCGTTGGAGCATCGTCGGAATGTGGGTTGTGTGACTTTGTTCTATAGATATTACCATGGGAAGTGTTCTGCTGAGATAAGCCGACTCATCCCGAGGGACCGGGTCTCTGTTCGTACTACCCGCTTGTCAAGTAGATCTCATCCGTTTGTTGTCTATAGCCCTGCAAATCGCACAACGCATTACAGAGAGAACTCGTTTTTCAGTCGCACTAGCCGTATGTGGAATTGTCTCCCTGCGGAAGTCTTCCCTGCAAATTACAATTTAGAAAAATTCAAGTCAAATGTCCACAAACACTACTCCCTCTTTCCTCCTCCCCATAACCTATTTTCCTGATATCAACACAATGCAATGCATTAGTAGGGGCATCCCCTGAGTGTTGGTTCAACAAAAAAAAAGTTCGCAAGCGGAGGGAGCAGTTTTCAGAATATTGATCGTTTAGCCTTAATTCGCAAATTCCCTAAAAATTTAGTTGGTTTCATTTAAGTAATTCATATTTAGTTTTAAAGTAACAACCATAAATACCAAATAGTATCCTGTATCATAGTTTTATTTATTTTTTTATTTTTTTTTTTTAACAACAATTTCTTACTTTACTTTCATCTGCAATTTTACTAAACATCAATTTTTCTGTCTTTTTTTTTCTTTTATATATTTTTCTTGTTGTTGCCTGCTCTACTCATGTATTCATTCATATATATTTGAGTCGAGATACATATCAGGTTTGATAGATGGTTAGATGAGATTATTCGAGATGGTTTGATGGTTTGAATTTAGCACAACTACTAGTTTCTGCACTGTTGCAAACTCGATGGGCGCAAGGACATTTTTTCAGTTGGCATAAACTGGTGTCATTGATGTACTTGCCGTGTGATTGGAAGAAATTTTGTACATCTAGTATATGAATTTCGTTATAAATGTATGATGATTTAGTTTGTAGTTATTATAAGTATTTCACTTAAGCAGAAATAAAAAAGAATCTTTTAAAATGTTCAATTCCATGTAATTGACCAAAAGAGCTATAGTAAGAGAAATGTTGTATAAAAAAAAATAACATCTAACAATTTTTTAATGATACTTGTAATTGTGGTTCTTAACAAAAAAAAAATATATATAAATCTTTAGAATTACGTATAATGAAATTGATAATCAAAGATGATTATGGTAGTAGTATGACAGTAAAAAGGAAAATTGTTAAAAAAAAACAAATGGTAACTGTAATGCATCATAATTCCGAAGGATAATTTAATTTAAAATTTTTACTTTTTACTTTTACAGACATTTTTTTAAATAAACATTTATTTGTACATTTCAAACAGCGTAAAATTTGGAAAAATAAGTATTGTTTGAGAATTTGAAGTTTTAAGGATCTATAAGTTTCAATTTATCTTAAATGTAATTAAAAAGTTTTTACTTAAAAAGCTCAAAAAAAACAAAACAAAATAGCTTACAAAAGCGATAACAACAAAAAAGAAGCTGTAATTGAAGAATTCGAAAAAGTTTGTAATTTTTTAGAGTTTTTATTAAAGTAATTTATAATACGAGGGTGGATCAATAAGTCCGTGACTTTTTGAATAAAAGACAGTTTTTTTTTGCAAAAAAAAAAGATTATTTTTCAACATAATCTCCTTTTATCTCAATACACTTAGTGCAACGTAGGTCCAATTTTTGTATCCCTTTCAAAAAATAGGATTTTTTGAGGTCCATAAAATAGGCATTTGTTTGATCAATAATTTCATCGTTGGAGCTAAATCTCTTTCCACCGAGCCATTTCTTTAGGTTTGGAAAAAGGAAATAGTCAATGGCGGCTAAATCCGAAGAATATGGCGGATGAGGTACCAATTCGTAGCCCAATTCACTGCACACGTGTGCACCCGTGCATTATCTTGATGAAAAAAAAACTTTTTTCTTAGCCATATGGGGTTGTTTTTTTTTAAATCCACGTTAAATCGGTTCAATAAGTTGACATAATATTCGCCGTTTATTGTTTTATTGTTTGTTTTGAAGCTAATCGATGTGGATTATCCCGCGTGCCAGGCACGTAGCTTAGGGGGGGGTGTGGCAAGGGGCAACTTAAAGGATACAAACGATTTCAAATTTTACGTGTTTCGCGGATTGTGATCAACCAGATTAAAGCGTTGTTTCGCGATATAGACATCAAAATTCGCAAAATAATGAACACAGTAAGTAAAACATAAAAAAGTACATTTTAAGGAAATGCACTCTATGCGGGAGGTTTTTGCTTAAAAATTACCTGAAAAAGCGATTATTAATACATGATTCCACATTACGTGGTGATAGGTAAAAATTTAGCAAAAAAAAAGCTGTAACTCTAGTGTGCACATATTTTTATAAGTTTCCCCGGGTTACACAAAAAATATATATAATCAAAATACAAAATCGAAAAGACCCCCCGAAACCAACTCCTAGCTACGTGCCTAGCGCGTGCATCTAGAAAAACTGTAGCCATCACCTTATTGGCTGACAAACTTACCTTGGCCTTTTTCGGAGCCGGTTCACCCGGAGAAACCCATTGTTATACTGCTGCTTGGTCTTCGGAGTGTTGTAATGGATCCATGTTTCATCCACAGTTACAAAACGCCGCAAAAACTCATTCGAATTGCGATTAAACAACTCCAAACAATCCTTTGAAGCTGTCACACGAGAGCATGGTCAATTGAGAGCAAACGCGGCACCCATCTTGCAGACAGCTGTCTTAAACCCAAGTGATCATTTAAAATCGAAACCACACTGCCATATGAAATGCCTATTTCATCAACAATCTCACGCACTTTACTCTTCGATCGGCCAACACCATATCGCGGATTTTTTCGACATTTTCGGGTGTATTCACTTCAATTGGCCGTCCAGAACGTTCAGAGTCATTTGTATTTGTGCGACCACAACGAAAGTCAGTAAACCACTTTTTACCATTGAAATCGATGGTGCAGAGTCCCCATAGTATTTATCAAGCTTTTCCTTGGTTTGATTGACGGTTTTTTTCGCAAAAAATAATGTTTGATGAGCGCTCGAAATTCACCTTTTTGCATTTTCAAAAAAGTCCACGAGGTTGTATGTTTTGAACAGCTGTTAAACGGAAAGTAAATGACGGAACTTGCTCAAAATTGACAGTAGTCTATTAACAGGTGGTACTTGATGGTAGCAGTGTTACATTTCATATAACTACGAGGGAAGTTTGAAAAGTCACGGACTTATTGAACCGCCTTCGTATTGTATATACAATAGGATGTTCCTTAAAATAGAGATTTTACATTTTTCGTTCATTACACCCTCTAGTTTAATTGCAAATAGTCCCGTATGGAAGTAAACGATTTTTTTTTTTTGGAAATCGTTAAACCGTGTCGAAAATGATCCATTTTGGAAAAAATGTATCATTATTAAAAATTCCCAAAATTCGAAATTTCAAAAAAAAAAATTACTTTTTATTTTATTTATTTATTAAATATACTCAAAGTTATTCAGATCTGACTGCATGGGATATCATTAACCCGCTTTAGCCTAAAATCCAAAATATTCCTCGAATTTCATAAAAATTCAGAAACGTCTTTTTTTTAAATTAATTTTTAAGACTTTTTAGAATGCCTTATTTAAAAGATGTCAATTGCTATTTTTATAATATAATAGTTGTTTTTAAAGAACAATAAATATTCGAGTTTGTTTTTGAATAGACTCCTTTCCAGGACATTTTATGAAAATAACTTATTTTGTAAAAAAATTTAACAAAATTTAAATGTTTTCATTAAAGTTTGCATAATTTTCGGAAAAAAAAAGATCACTTAAATTTATTAAGACTATAGTTATCTTCACTGTTATTAAAAAAATCTTTAACTCTTAGTTGCCTGTGTACAAAAAAGGCCTATGAAACTTAACTGACTACAAGATTGTAAAGCTTTTAAATTAAAAAAAAAAACATCTCGACTTGATAATAATAATTGCTTTATGTAACTTCATCCATATAGCTTTAATTTTTGAAATTTTGTCCAAAAAAAAACCCACTAGGAAATTTACAGAATAACACCTTCCATAATTTTCGGAAAAATGTCACTTTCAGTTTATAAGAATATACTTATATTTACTTATATTCCAAAAATATTTAACCCTTAGTGGCCGGAATACAAAAGACTTAAAAAACTTATTTTAAATTATGACTTCAAGATTATAAAGCCATGAAATGGTTAACTATAAATTTCCTTTTGATAAAACTTATTATTTTGTGTAACTTCATGCATATGGGGTTAATGTTTTCATCTTTCATCAATAAAATACCCACTAGAAAATTAGCAGAGTTACATCCTTCAGATTTTTATTAAATCCGGATATGCGATAGAGGGTACACATCTAACGAACAAGTCCTTATCTTATTTTTAAGGGTTATTTTTGACGCCACCATTTTAATCTCTAAAAAGGGCTCTATGAAATAACCCCCCAGGAAAAAAACCCCCGAAACAAAAATGAAAAAACTACCCAAAAATGGGGATTTATTTCCTTATGAAATAATATCCCAATTTTAAAAATTAAATAAAACCCCAACGAAATGATATAAATCCCCAAACGGGAATGAAAAAACCCCCCATTTTTTGGGGATTTATTTCATAATGAAATAAATCCCCAATTTGAAACGAAATAAGTCCCCATTTTTAAACTCAAAATTGTATAATATAAGTTCATATATTTTAAGTTCTCATAATTTTTGTACTTCCAAAACAGATCTTTTTTAATATAAACCTGAATATAGTCTTCATGTCCATGGACATTATGCCACTTTTTGGTTGACATAAGGTCCATAACTATTATACTCCAGTGTAGAAACAGATCAGTAATTTTGAAGTTTCTTTTGTGTCGCACGCAGAAAAAACTTTATTTCGCGAAGCCGCCTGCCGCGTTCTACGGAGGAAAAAACCCCTAAGAGCGGCCGAAGGTCGCCACCCAGAAGAACTTCTTTTTCAAATCAGATGTCGAATCCGTTGAAGTCTTATATATGGACAGTACGACATTTTCCAAATTGTCATAAAGTCCATGGACATTATGACACTTTTTGAGTGACATAACGTCCATGGACATTATGACATTGGACGTTATGACATGCCACCAGGGCTAACAGGCATTTCGCCTTACAGCCTGGCAGAAATAAAATCTAAAAATATGGGGATTCGAAATTTTTTTTATTACACAACCAAAACATTAATTTCACTAAGTAATTTTCTACTCAAATAATCTATATAGAGAAATTTTTTTTACACATCAATAACGAAATAACTCCCCAAAATAATTACTTTGGAATTATTTAATTTTGAAATTTTGGGGACTTATTTCATTACGAAACAAATCCCCAAATAAAAGAAGGAAATAAATCTCCAAAAGTGGAAATAACTCCCCAAAATATCGTTGTTGTGTTCTTCTCTATACATTTTTGGGGATTTATTTCATTTCTGTTTTGGGGAGTTATTTCCTGGGGGGTTATTTCATGGAGCCTAAAAAAGTGTTATTCTGAAAATTTCCTAGTGGGAAATGATGAAAAGTGAAAACATTATTTCGATATGGATCAAGTTACGCAAAATAGTAGTTTTTAGCTAGTGAAAATCTTTTTGGGTTCATTTAAAGGCTTCTTATATTCTCTACTTGTATTCATAATTTAAATTAAGTTTCATGGGTACATTTTGTCCTCCGCCCACTAAGGGCGGAGGACAAAATGCCGACAAAATGCCGACAAAATGCCGACAACAAGCCGACATTCTGGCTTAAGTGTAAGTCCTCAGGGACTTGAGTCGGTTTAGGGAAGTATTTCCCTTCTCCGAATCCTCTTTTCGACCTAACCTAATGAAAATATTCAATTGATTAATTTTAGTGCAATTTCATTGATTTTATGTATAAAATCATTAATAAAATGCAGATAATTCTCTCAGTGCACCGTTAATAATATTAATAGCCAATATATTGCATTAACATAAAAACAAACAGCTTATAATTTTAGAAAGTAAGATTATCGTGAAAATTTCAAAAACTTTAAATTTTAAAGTCTAACGATACACAAGTTTTCTTACAGTTTTAATTAATTTGTCTTATTTCAATACATTCTCATTTAAAGAATCGTTTTCTACAAGTCTAAATAAAAAAATTTAATTTCCATTTTTTTTTCTGTTTTGTTCATTTGATAGTCAAACATTTGGTGAAAGTTTTATTTCTTTAATCCTCCGGTATGAAATGCATTGGAATAATGAAATTTTACTCTACTTATATCTTTTTCAATTAAATAATTTTTCATGTCCTGTATTGTGTGTATAACCAACTGAAATATTAAACTTAATCTTCTGCTAGTTGTATGCTCATGAAATGGGAAAATACTTTCAAGAGTTAAAAGCAAAAATTAACAGTTGTATCAATAGCAGCCCAACATCCCAAACAGGCTTCCAGCCACTACCGACTACATCCTACCACACAGGATATTGTGTGGGGTATGTGTGTGTGTGGTGTATGTGTGTGTCAGAGAGTGTGGTATGAAATTAAAAGTTTTTAAGTTGTTTCTTTTAAAACATTAATAAATACAATGAAATCACTCAAAACTACAGATACAATTTACCAAATTCAAAGAAATGTTTTTGTTAAACTATGTCTGCCTGTATAGAGTACAAGTGTATGTATGTTGTACAACGTTTTATGGCTTCTCATTCAATTGAACCTCCTCCTCCCTACCACCTCCTTTTTCCTTTATATTTTTCCATTATTTTTTGTTTTATTTTTTTTTTGCAAAACAAAACAAAATGAAAATTCATTTAGATTAAAAGAAAAGTAAATAAAGGAAGAATCAAACCAAGCCAAAATAAAAAAATAAATAAAAAAACTGAAATACAAGTTCATAAATTTTTAAAACAAGAAAAAAACTTTGTTTTAAGTTTTTCCCATTTATTGCCGGTAAGTTATCTCTAGAAGTTAACTTTCACTTAACCAATGGGTAACTAACCAGTGCTAAATATTAATCCCAACTCAAATTTACCAGTGCTAAATATTTCTCCCAAGCAAAACTTAACCATAACAACTTATCAATATTCTGACTCTGGGTAGTTAACTTTAGCATCACAGTGTATAAAAGCATTAATATATAGTGTCCGACAGAACAGTTCGGCCAAAAAACTATATTTTGTCGGTTTTTTGATATCTAGAGGCAATGATGACAAATTTTGGTATTGGAAACATGTTTGTTAAGCCGATTTAATTCGATTTTGTGTATAAAATTTAAGAGAAAAGCCAAAGTTTAGCTATAAAGTTAAAAATTCGGCCGCCGAACTATTTTCAATTTGGCCGAACTTTCTGAGGCCGAACAGTGCATTCATTGCTTAACTAAAGACTTTTCTTCAAATTTGACACTCAAAATAGCATCTAATCAGCCCAATAAACATTTTTCCATCCGCCAAAATTGTCCATAATGCTTTAAAATACCGAATACAGACTAAATGCATTTTCTGGCCGAACTGTTCGGTCGTACACTATTAATATATAAGTGGTTATATAAGTTCATATCTGGTAATGGCAAGTACTTACAATTGTCATTACAAATCTTATAACTTTTATAGGGGAATGTCGTGCTAAATAATGCCATATCATTACTAAACAACTTACAAAAAATAGAAGAATATGTGGATATGAAAGACTCTAAATTTATTGTGGTTATCCATGTTTTTGATATCTTTTTTGATAGCACCGGGAATCGAACCCGGGACCATCTGTGTAACAGTCCAACACTCTAACCTTTACGCCACAGCGTCCATTTTTATATACAAACATTTAATAAAACAGAAGAATATTGGACAGAGTGTTTCATTTAACTCGAAATTAAATATATAAAAAATTCAGTCGAGTGTACTGAATATGCCTTTCTAATATGGCAGACATAACTTCTGTTTTCGAAATCTGTAACCGAATTATGTGATAGTACGTGTAACTACATAAATTCGGTTGGTGAAAAATTCGGTTCTCACAAAGAATCTGTTCTGTGTGTGTAGTAAAAACTGTAATTACGAAGCACTTCCAAAGCAAATCTAGAAGGCATGGTTTTGGTTCGCGATGTCCCCATTGGTATGTCTCTTTTAAGCAGGTGAAAAGCGCTTCCTTCATGTCCTCTTAGAAGCAATAACTTCATGCCTTCTTATGTTCACATTATTCTTGTATGTTGACAACATTATTGCTTCTTTGTATGCATTATTTATTGCTTCATTATTCATATTATTATAATTCACTGCTTCAAAGAATGCATTTAGGTAAACACAATCGAATGCCTTCCCTAATTGCTTTATTGTATGCCTGGTGGTGAAGCGCTATTTTGGAAGCATATAAATGTAGTTACTGGGTAGGGTTATTTTTCTCTGGGTAGGGTCTTTTATGTATTTACAATGAAAAACTAAGATAATACAAATTAAGGTAATGCAAAAAAACTTTGACCACAAATAAGTGAAAAACTGGTTACATGTTCGAATTATTATTAAAATATCTTATGTAGGGTGTAACATATTAAAATAGCCTTGATTAAGACTCTTAACCATATAAATTTCTATAGTTAAATTTGATCAATGGCTAGAGGAAAATCTTAAGTTTTGATAAGTTAATGAAAAAATATTTTTAGCAATTGTTAAGGCTCTTTCAGATGTTAAATTGAGATAAGTTAGTAGGCCTTACAATATAAAAAATACCAAAAATATGTTGTTGGTTAGTACAAAGAGAGGGGGTAAGTGCGTAAAAGATATTTATAAAAAAAATGGTAATACAAAAAAAAACTTTAAAGTCTTTAAGTGTAGTTTAAAACGATATATAACTTTTTAAAGATATTTTTAAATTAACACAAATTCACTTTTTTTTACCTGCGCTCTAAAATGAAAACATCGTCAAAATTATGATAAAAATCGATAAAATTAAAAACGGGTCAAGATTTAAAATACCCAGGTTGAAACTGCCAACCGTATCAAAAGTTGTACTAGGAAACCACTGCCCACCGTGTTAAAAATTACCAAAGGTGCAACTAATATTGTAAAGGGTGTTTTTTATACAGGTATAACACTTTTAGTTGGCATATCGCACTCCTAGTACAAAAGTGACTCAACTCAAAATTTTTGATTTTTCAGAAATCGAAAAAAAATATTTGCAACTTTATACAAATTGACACATAAAGAAAGACATAACTGTTTTTTAGCAACAGTTAACAACAACAAAATGGACTGATATTTTTTTTATAGATAAACTAGTACATTGTAAATAGTTTAAGCATATAAAACCGAAAAATTAAAATTTTGAGTTGAGTCACTGTTGTACTGGGTGTGCGATATATAAATAATTATGCCAGAAGTTTATCTTTCGAATAAAGTAAATGTCAATTTAAAAAAAGCATCTTTTGCTTTATTCTACTTAAAAGTTCTATACCCCTATAAAAACGCCATTTTTAATTTATACATTGTCAAAGTAATTGTCTGTTAATTAAATTCAAGACAAAATAAAATATTTATGTTTAATAAAGACTAAATGTGTATTTGTAAACTAAAAGATTATAGTGACTATTAAAGTAGTGTGGTCAAATTGCAGACAAATATACGATCAGGTAGATAGACTAAAGCGAAAGACAATGGCAAACATTTAACTTAATTTTGTAAGTTTAATTTTTGTTATTGCACAAGATTAGTGCATATTTCATATTTTGTTAATTATTTTTGTTTCGTTTCTAGACAGCCATTGATGTAAGTACCCAGGTAGAAATTGCCAACCGTGCCAAAAAAAAAAATACTGTCGAGCCGCTGCTATTTACGAAAATCCCACTGTGTTTAAAAATACCAAAAAGTACAACTAATATTGCACTAAGAAAACACTGTTTTGTTTGCAAAACATGTGGTTTGCCAGTACCAAAAGCTAAATTCTTTGCCAATATTGTTTTTACTATTATTGCAACCAATTAGAAGTATATTTTTTTAATATTTAATTATATTTCACTCATTTTAATTTGATGTATAAGACCGAACTATATTGCTGCTTTTTAAATTGTGTTTTATTACACATAATTCTCAAAATTAATTTAAGCAATTTTGAAAGCTCCAAATTTTTTTAATTACCAACGTTTTCCTAACGGTGACAAGTTTGCTAAAGCCAACGGTTAGCCACTGTTTTCAATTGGTAAACAGGACAATACCGTCAAGATGGTTAGTCCGACGTTCTGCCAACGTATAACCGACCGTCGCCGATGCTTTGCCCACACTGTGTCGATTATATTTTTCTGCCTGGGTACTTGAAAGATAATTTGTTTATGTTGTATATAATGATTTCTATATATTTTCAGATAATTAATTCGTGTCGTCAATGTGGGACAATATTTTGTAACGTATTGTAATTTTTTTTTAAAGAATATCAAAAAATTTTTTAAGATTTTCGGCAAAATATTAACTAAAGTATATTTTTTGTACAAATTTTTTTAGTTTTTTTTCAGTCTACTAATATTCAGCCATAATTTTATTAACCTTTAGCAGCGATTTTTCAATTTTAAATCAACTAAGTGTTAGCAAAACTTTTGCTGAATCTACTAATTTTGTTGCTAAAAATCAGCTCGCTAATTTTCTGCAAAAGATTTTGCTGACATTAGCAAGTTTTTTGCAAGCACCTAAATGACTAAAATTTTGCTGACTCAGCAAAGCGAAGTTCGCTATAAGCTAGGTAAACATTTTCCAAAGAATTATTAAAATTTTAGGATTTTTTCTTAAATTCTCTTTATTGTTAAACTTTTGCTTGCAGTTCTGAAGCAATTCTTCCAATTCTTCATGCAATTACGTTTCATACAGTTTTTAAATTTTTTTGGTGAATTATGAATTAAAAACCTAAAATATTTAATATTTTCATCTGAATGTTCATTTCAGAATTTCGATTTTTTATGTGTTTGTTGTCAGCATAAAAATTTGTATGGAAATTCGTAAAAGTGTCCAAAAAATTATTTCGTTATATAAAAAGTTCGTTATAAACGATGTTTATTATATCCGTATTATTGTGTATAAACATTTATAGCAAAATGTGTATATTTAGCAAAATATGCATTAACAAATCGATGCCATTTTGTGAAGATATTTAGTTGTTCTAAAGCTTAAGACAATAAATATATATGGACATGAGCTTCCGAGCTTTAACCCATTAATGCCTGAACCCCGATTCCATTGTCCAATATCGATGAAATTTCACACATTCTTTACTTAAGGTTTTGGAAGTTATTTGATATAATTTTCTTTTTGATTTCCCATACTTGGGATTTATGAATTAACCACTAATATAAAATAATTCCTCAGTGGTTTTTTAATTAAATTATTTTGTTATGCTCTTTCATGTAAAACTCTTCATTTTTACTTGAAAATAATCGATATTTCAAGCAAGGGTACTTCATAAAACTGTAAAATACGTATTTTAATGGTCATGTCATGAAATCATACTTGTAGCCCAAGCGAGTGGTCCTACTCAGCCACAAATTTTTTGCACTTGAAACAATACCTAACACTATTAGCCAACAATAAAGTTTTCCGATGTGTCGCTTCTCCAATTTTTCAGAGGCAATTTCAATTCTTTTTTTCAATTTTTCAGAATATGTAAATTTGCAGTCAATTGAACAGATAATTACCAACCCCTAATTTTTACACCAATATTTTTCTAAAGTATTTTAATCCTTTCTCTACCTACCTGTAAAAATCAATTTGATGCAACTCTTACCTGGCTTTAGCTATAATTTTTTTAAGATGACTCCTTTTTGGGTATTTAAATACCCAATAGGCAGGAATAGGTTAATGATAACAACCATTCGATTGAAACAACTGAAATTCTCACACGACAATATAATTTCGATGGGCTCAACAGAAATTTAATGATAACTAACAAAATATTCTATAGCTACAACCGAACCATTCAATTGTATATAAATACGGTTGTTACTACCGATTCTCCTTTCTAGGAGTAGAAGCCAGTGATAATTTAAGAGATAAAAAAAAGTTTTTAAAACGTCTCCGTTGCTCATTTTCGTGCCAAAAATAGGGTTTGTATTTAATTGCAAATAAAAATTAAGTCATTAGAGGGTTAAACTACAGTTGCGAAATGCATAAGTTTTAGTTGATTGTTGCTTAAAAAAACGACAATTTTAACAAATGTTAAAAGCTACACCTTTACGCTTGCTGTCACTCCCACTTGAATACGTATGCAAGCTTTCCTCCAGACATTTTTGGAATAAGTTGGTTTCATAAAATTTGTTTCCTTTTCGCCCCACCGTGTTACATATACAATTTTCTGTCTGTAAACATTATTGTTGATATTTACTGAAAAGCGTAGACATTTTACATTATTAACACTCTAACAAATTTACATATAAAATGTAATATACAAAGCAGGCGTGGTTCAACGCCCCTTCTGCTAAAACTTACTTTAACTGTTATAACCAGGGACAGGAACTTTATGCACTAAAAAAAAGTGTGTTATATGCGACTATAATAAGCATTTAAAAACATTAAAATATGCACTCAAAATTAAAAAATATGCATTTATTTTTTCTTAATTTTGCTAAAAACATAACTAAAAAGCTGAAGTTTTAATTCAGTCTCTGTTGACTAAAGAGAATCCAAATTTCATAAGACCTGTTTCATAAAATAAAATTTAAATTGCTTAAAAACATAAAAAATTTTTAATCTTGAGTGCCTCTCTTTTTGCTATTTTGCTTTGAAACTCTAAAAACGCCATTTCAGCTTCTAAGAAGCAGATTATGTGGATAGTGCTTGGTCTAATATAAAATTTAAAGTAAATTTTTACGAAAAACTAAGAAAACTGCAAATAAAATTAAAAATATGCATAAATAAAAATATGCTTTTAAACCAAATATATTAAAGTATGCCATAAAATATGCATTTAAACCAAAATTAGAAAAATATGCACTTAAAGCAAAATATTGAAAAATATGCGTTTATAGTAAAATCTGCAAAAAATATGCACTAACAAATCGATGCAACTTTTACGCAAATTCTTTGATTCGAGATAAGTTATTTACTCTGCTCTCCGACTTAAGGGTGTCTTTTTGTTTAGATGGCTGAATTTTAGTTGTTCTTTTAAATCTTGTGGAAAGTAAACTGGAAAAGATTTTTTAATTCTGTTTTTTGTATTTAGTGGCACAATTTATCAAGAAAAAAAAAAACAATATTAACAATTTGTCAATAGCCCACTTATTGAAAAAGTTTAAAGGGTCTAACAAAAAATGGTGTGTTGTTAGTAGGCCACTTTTCGGGGCTCACGCTTATCTGAAAGCAAAACGGAAAACGGGGAATTGGTTAGTATGAATGCCTCTATCGTCCCATACTTAATCATAAAAATTTTGTTATATATCAAAATGTAGGCCATTTAAAAATGAAAAATCGATATTTGACCATTTTTTGTGTAGTCTAGTGTAAAAATGATTAATTTAGCATGGGACGATAGCCACGTTAATTCTGTGTAAATTAAGCCCTACATCATCAAAATCTGTTCGGCAGAACTTGATAAACTTTGCGTACCAGTTTGAAAAATGTGGTTTCAAGAAAAGCGCGTTTAAGTTTTAAGTTCAATTTTCTGGTACATAATGAATGCCTCATTAATGCAAAAACACTGAATCACAAAAATGGCTCTAGTATCTCCCAAATTATTTCAAATTTCGAAAAATCTTTTTGGGATAATATTTTTGAATATCTAAGCCAAAAAATATGGATAAAATCGATGATCCAGATGATTGATGATGGGACGATGGCAACGTTAATTCTGCATCGATTAAGGCCTACATCATCAAAATCGGTTCAGTAAAACTTAAGAAACACTGCGTACCAATTTGAAAAACGTGTTTTCGAGAAAAACGCGTTTAAGTTTTTTATTCAATTTTCTGGCACACAATGAATGCCTTATTTAGACAAAAACATAGCTTTACAAAAATTACTGTATATCCCAAACTACTTCGAATTTCGAAAAAATCCTTATAGGATCATATTTTTGAATATCGAAATGAAAAAAATGTAGAAAAAAAATCGACAAAAAATTTGTTCCAAACCGGAAGACCCCTGAAGGAAAAAAACACATGCATTTGCATGAAACTCCGGTACCTGGTTATAACATAACAGTAATACTTCATTTTAATTGTTCAAAATACAATTGAGTGGAATTCTTAGAACTTGTTTAAAAAACCGACTGTCATAGAAAAAAATTAAATAAAAAAGTTTTTTTTTTTAAACAGAAAAATATTTTATATGTAAACAAAGCAAAATAAAACTTATACGAAAAAAAACTTGAACATTTATAACTGACATACCTTCAACTAGATAAACGGTTCCCAAATGGGGGTCCACAGACCTCCAGGGGGTCCGCGAAGAGTTCCGACAATATGAACGGGGCGTTTTTTGCCGATGGAGAAAGAAGTTAAATAGCAGTTGATATTTACTATTTGTGGTATCCAGAATCCGAATATTATAGTCAGAATCCGCTAAACCAATGGGATAGTTCCTAAAAACTATCAAATTCGTGCATACCTCCATTATAATGAACTCTCTAAACTCTTGCCTTTAATCAGTTGCTACTCCACACACGTTAAAAATATTTTAATTACTATTTTTTTATAATTATTTGAAAAAGCTGTGAAAACATGATTATCATCCTGTCTTTATTTATTATTTCTTCTATTTTTAACTTAATGTTTTAATGTGTTTTAATTCTGATTATGTCATTAACATTGTTCTTATCCATATATATTTTTTTTTTTTTCTTTATCATTTTTATTATTTTAATATATCATAATTATAAATTTTGTGAACGCATATATTTCTATGCTCTAATTATAAGATTTTATCTTGTTGCATAGAAAAGGAAATAAATAAATAAATAAATAAATAAATAAATAAAAAAAAAAAAAAAAAAAATAAAATATGTTTATTTCTTTTGTTTTTAATAATAATAGATTTTTTTAAACTATATATTTTTAAAACTATAACTTTTAAAATCGTCCTACTCGCCAGCTATTATTTTTTTTAAAATAGAAGCATCACTCAGGAAATTCTTCCTATTAATTAATGTGTTGCTGTCTTTGGAAAGGGGATAGTGGAGGGTTATCACCTTTCCAAAGGGTATAGCCCTCCAAACATGCCTGATTGTATTTTTGAAATGTTCACCAAGATTTTTAATTACTGTTTTAATAATGGATACTTTCCTACAACATTTAAAAGAGCAAGGGTCATTCCCGTTTTGAAAAAAGGTAAAGACCCACACCTTCCAAATAACTATCGTCCAATCAGCATTTTAAGCATTATAGATAAAGTTTTTGAAAAAATTATACAAAAAACGATTACTAATCTTTACAGATAACAATAACATTATTAATAAAGAACAGTTTGGATTTCGAAAAGAACATTCTACCGTTCACCAACTTAAAAGGGTTGTGAAAATTATAGATTTAAACAAAACTAATCGAAAAAGTACGGGTATTGTTCTTCTCGACATCGAAAAGGCCTTTGATTTGGCACGATGGTTTGATATATAAATTGGATATTTTTGGATACCCCATTTATCTACAAAAACTTATTAAAAGCTTTTTATCTGATCGTCATTTTGTAGTTAATGTGAGCAATTGCAATTCATCAACTCGGAACATCATTGCTGGTCTTCCCCAAGGGTCCGTTTTATCTCCAACATTGTACTCAATATATACTGCCGACTTCAATGTGCTTAAAAACCATGATGCCGCTTTTTACGCTGATGACACTGCCCTTATATGCAATGGGAAAGTATCAAACGCAATTATAAAAAGATTACAGAACTCTTTAAATTCGGCTCAAAGATTTTTTGACAAATGGAAAATAAGAGTAAATCAGGAAAAGACACAAGCCATTTTGTTTCCATTGAATAAATCACCTAAGCGCAATCCCACAATTCCTCTTGAAATCCAAGGAAACGTCATTAACCTTACTGATCATGTTAAATATATGGGATTGATACTTGATAAGAAACTTACATTCAAAAACCACGTTTTATCAATTTGTGAAAAAGCTATCAGATGCGGGCGGGCATTATACCCTTTGCTTAATCGCAGGTCAACATTAAATGTCCAAAACAAGTCTCTACTGTATAATATGTGTATACGTCCTATTATGACCTACGCCTGTCAAGTATGGTACAATAGGACAGCAAAGTCACATACAAAAAAAATGCAAATTATTCAAAATAAGAACCTAAAAATTATTCATAATTTAAAACCGAGATATTCTACAACACTTCTGCATAATCGCTTCGGTCATAAAACTATCGACAATTTTACACAAAATCTTGCTTTGTCATTTAATGACAGATGCAGATTATCGAACTTCGAAACCATAAGATCTCTACTGGAATAATAACTCAAAATGTTTTTACCTTCTAAAAACATTTTTGTTAGTATGTATTCTTACTTTTTTTATAATTCCTATAAGGTTTTTTTCTACACCAACATTTTTCCTTAAACTGTGATATGTATATATTAGCTTATATTTTTAAATACACTTGTTATTAACTGTTGTAATACCTATGTAAAATCTCATAACATGTAAAACTTAAAACGAATAAAACGATAAATAATTAAAAAAAAAAAAAAAAAACATAACAACACTGTAATTGTCACCTGATGTAGAGTTTCATAGCCCTGATTCATTATTTTACTTCGGTGGGGTTAAGTGCTATGGGAACACCGAAGGTGGGCGCAGCGATACATATAAGTGATAGAAAACTGATACATATTATTTTTCTAAATTGATGTTGTCGTCATCAGGAATCGAACCCTGGACCATCTGTGTAACAGTCCAACGCGCTAACCATTACACCACAACGCCCACAAATCAGAATTTTCAAACGAAATAGTAAATGGATAAATGGTACTTGCAAGGGAAGTATCCCGACCCGAACTTGCAGAATTTAATTAGCTTTGTATAGGTTGTAAAGGGGAAAATAAAAAAAAGAGACTCGTATTTTTTTAGGGTTAAAAAGTAGGGTTAAAAATTAATTTGTTTTTGTATGAAAACTTGTCTTTGATTTACGAAAACTAGATTTATTTGTACGCAGGTTTAAAGCACTCAAGAAAACAAAAATTTGATACCCATATTGCCTATATAGTGTTCCCAGAGTTGGCGGATTTTTTAATTATTTGAATAATAGGGGACAAAGGCTCATCGGGAAAACTGGCATACAAAACGAACGGTTTCGAAAAAAGTTCAGATACCCCCTTGATTAAATTAAATAGGCATTGTTATGCATTATTTTGAGCTTAATGCAACTAAAATTCCTTAATAAAACTCCAGATTTAATGTTATACCGACTCAACAAAAAAAAAAGCTTTCTTTTGTCCACCCCTAAAAATGTACTTTGGTTTGCTTTATGATGAATCGCAAAAAATTTCGGGTCTAGCATTGAGCTCCCGTGAGCTAGACCGTTTTCAAAAACGGTATTTCTTTAGTTTTTTAAATAACTTTGTACGTTAGCTAAAGGAAACATATTCAATATTAGTATCAAATGAAAAGTTTTGTAAAAAATGTCAATCCTTGTCCAGACATGTTATTTTTTAAGGATATTCTGTAAAAATAAAAAGGATTTTTAAATTTTTTTTTGTACTAAGATTTTTGTCATTTAAATGTTAAATTGACATATTTTGATACTTAGACGATTTAAATAACTACGTGTTTCAGCTTTTTGAAATTCGCACTAGTTCGCGTTTTACCAAAAATGTATTATGGTGGAAATCTATGTTCTAATCATATTTATATCGGCATTCAAATTTTTCGAGCTTAAATTGATGCGTTTTTACAACAAAAAACTTTGAGTTCGTAAAACAAAATATTCCGTCAAAAAAAAAGCGCGTGGTGGAAATGTTTTCTATAAGCCGAATTTTCATCCTTACATCAACTAGAAAATCAGTCGACTTACAAACTGAATTAATTCGAATTTTTTAAAAAAAATTGGCAAGTAAACAGTGAAAAATGCATTCAATTTGCGACATTTTAATTTATTTCCACACATAGAAAAGATTTAATACCGAAATTGAATTGATTAGAACCTGGTTTTCCCCCAATATTGAATTTTTGCGAAAATTCGAACTATTGCGAATTTTTGTAAGACAGACGCTGTAACACGTATTTGCTTAAATCAACTGACGACTAAAATATGAAAATTTGTCATTTATGAAAATGAAAATTATTCAAGTTCGAGGCCATACTCTATATTTCTTCATTTGGATATTTACCTAACAAATAATCTATAGAGTTTTTTTTTTGCTCAATGGTTATAATCTTTAACTTCAAACTCATATGTATATTAGTTCCCATGTAGTGAGTAAACTAGTTCATATGAATGTTTGATGTTTGGCATGGGATTGTTACCGCTTTCAAAACGTGTTCTGATGATGGGAACCTAGAAAATTCCCGAAATAGATCTATCAACACATTCCTGAAAGGGTCAAATAATAAATTTGAAAACAAAAAACTCTATATATTATTTGTTAGGGCAATATCCTAATGAAGAAATATAGAGTATAGCCTCGAACTTGAATAATTTTCATTTTCATTGCACAATTAAAGGTCGAAAAAAACATAATTTTTATTTTTAATAAAAATTATAACAAATTTGTCATTTATATTAAAAGAAAATTTAAAAATCCTTTTTTTTTAGGATATCTCTTAAAAAAGGATATTACATGGACATGATTTGACATGTTTAAAACACCTTTGGAGGTGCCTTAAAAAAACCATTCATATGATACTAACATTGTATACTTTGTCGAGCTAAAGTAAAAAATTTAATTCTTTGAAAAACTAAAAAAAAAAAAAACGGTCCAGCTCATGGGATCTTAATGTTAGACACGAAATATTTTGGCAATCATCATAAAACAAACCAAGGTATATTTTGATTGGAGCACAAACAACACATTTTTTTTCTCCATATAAGGTGAGTTGGTGAAATGTACATATAACACTAACTTTTGATTATCAAATTTCACCTACCCTAGGCGTATAGTCCATACAAAAATATAAAGAAAGGCGATTTTATTTTTTTTTCGCGATTTTCAAGAAAGTTCCCGCATAAACTTTTAGAAGTTTGACACAAATTTTTATTAACTTATGCTAAAAGTTAATATTTCGCTTAAATTAAAGTAATTCGACTATAAAAAACTTAAAGTACAAAAACATTTTCAAATTTTACTTGTTTCTCGGATTTTGTTAAAAAATTATTATAGCGTTTTTTTCGCGATATGGATATCAAAACAGCAAGCACATTAAGTAAAATGTAATTTAATACATGTCATGCAGTAATTTTGGTCCACTAATGCAACTTTAATGATGAAAAAGTGTTACAAATGCATTTTTCGAAAATGCACTTTATGCGGGAGGATTTTGTTTAAAAATTACACGAAAAATTCAGGGACCGTAAATAATGATTATTGTTCGTTATTTTAAATCAAAAAATCAATCAAACAGACATAAAATAAAAAATTATTGCACCATTATTATTATTTTTTGACAATCTTTGCATATCCGTCATGATTTTTAAAATTTTGATTTCTAAAGTTTTTTTCGATGGTAATGATTATTTTTGAGTAATAATAAAAAAAATCAGCTATGAGCAAAAAAAATAAAACTCAAAAATAATCATTATTTATGATTTTTATTTTTTTTTGCTCAAAATAAAACTCACTTTCAATTTACGACTTTATATATGATGTACTTACATATTTTTATGCATATGTATATATATTTACACCTAAATTGAAAGTGAGTTTTATTTTGAGCGAAAAAAATAAAAATCATAAACAATGATTATTTTTGAGTTGTAGTTTTTTTTGCTCAAAAATAATGATTATGGCTGATTTTTAATAATTTTATTCAAAAATAAGCATTACCATTGAAGAAAATCCTTAAAACTCGTAATATAATCATTATTGTGTAATTTTTATTATAAAACTCATAATGATTACGGTCCCTGGAAAAATTATAATTATTATTAATACAATATTGCAAAATATGTTATGATAGAAAAATTTTCGCAGAAAGAAAGTTATAACCCTAATGCATATGCTCATACTGTTTTCACACTAGTAATATTATAACTTATATGTTTTTTTAAATATAAATAATAGATTATGATGTGAACAAGATTATTCATGTTCAAGATCGTTTGTTTTTTGTTAAACAAAAAACCGTGCAATGTTTATTTATTGATTAAAAATGTCTTCATCCTGAAATTCAATGCAGACTTTATCTACTGACAGGTAATTGCATGTTTCATTTCACGTCATCGAAAATCCTCATAAGAAAAATGTAGAAGGGGTAGAAGATTCATCCAAATTATAATTATTGAAGGAAATAGATCAACACTTTACCCTTATTGTTTTATTTACTTGATGAGAAGTAAAAAATAAAATTGGATGAATTGAACTAATTCAAATAAAAAATAACACATTTTTAACTAATAAACATTGTTTGTGTACACTGTACACTACGGCGTGTCTATTTGTAGGGAGGCAAAAAAATTGCTCAACGTACAAGGAAAATCGTATTCTAGGGATCAAAATAAGAAACTTTGCCGAGTTAATCATACCTCCAAAACGAATTCTGATGTCCCGACTTGTGACCCGTAGGGTGAAATTTTGAAAAAGCCCACTTTTATATTTCAGAAAGTAGGAGGAATCTCTCCAAGATTATGGGAGCTACTTCTTCTCCGGGAGACGCGCTAATACATAAATCATCATTCTAGGTGACTGTTAAGGGGTTAAAATTTAAGTTGAAAGAGGGCCGTGTTTTTAGCAAAATGTACAAAGCTCGGGATAGAGATATTTCAGACAGTAGGAGGAGTCTTTCCAAGATAAGGTCTCTATTTCTTCTCCGGAAGACGCTCTAGCAGTTGAATGCATAAATTATATTCGATTGGGTTGGAATGGGTCAAAGTGGGATTTTTAAAAATTTGACCCTACGGGTCAAAAGTCGGGACATCAGAATTCGTTTTAGAGGTATGGTTCCTTCGGCAAAGTTTCTTATTTTGATCCCTAGAATACGATTTTCCTTGTACGTTAAGCGATTTTTAAATCGACCCGCCCTACTGTACACTGTACAGGCTAGAACATCTAGTCATAATACACTATGTTGCTAGTGTTTATTAAACAAACAATAACACTTTCTGACTATAGCATTAGGGCCATAAATCAGTTTTGCCGTACTCTACTGTTTTCAAATATTTTACTTTTAAAAAAATTAAAACCAAAAGTTTATTTTTCGATCTTTTATCATAAATTCGATATAATCGCGAACTTGAGTAATCTTGCTCAAATCATAATTTATGATAAGAGATCGAAAAATAAACTTTTAGTTTTCATTTTTTAAAATTTAAAAGTAAAATATACAAATAATAGATTTTTAATAATAAGTTTCGAAATAAAGTTTTCTGGTTCTTCGAAGTTCTTCTATATCGAGTTTTACTGTATTTTGTTTTTGTAAAGTTATTTTTTTCATTTTTAAAATAATAATCCAATTTTAAATTGTTTTGTAACTTTTTTTAATATACGAAAACAAAAATGTTGGGGGTTCGTACACCAGTTGGTGGGAACCGCTGAACTATATGACAAGAAAGCAACATATTTTCTAACAAGAACATATAAACAACTTTCTTCTTCGCTAACTATGTTGTTCTGTTCTGAATAATATGAAAGTATATGACATTTGTAATTTTTGAAAAAGGCGTTTTTTTTATAAAGACATCTACGACTACGTCTAACAAGTCTACAATTGTTTTTTTGTTTTGTTAGTTTACATTTCTTTTGAAGTTAATGTAATATTGTTTGACACTTAATGGCGGGTACATACAAAAATATGTACAAAGAATAAAAATGAAACAATTGTAGTTATTTACAAATACAGTCTCATCTTAACACACGCACACATACAATAACAAAACTTTTGTAAAAATAAAAGAAAACAATTTAAAGAAATAACATTTGATCATCATAAGATTTTGTTTAGATTATTACAAAAAAAGGATTGTTGAAAACAATATAACAAAACATTTAATTAAAATTTGTGGTTGGTTGGTATAAAACATAACTAACAGTAGATATTTCAAAATTAACAAACCAGAAAGTAATTTTATTTCTGCTAAGTATTAAAAAATAACCCAATCTAAGGATGGTTTTATATGTACGAGGGCGGATCAGTAAGTCCTTGACTTTTTGAATGAAACACAGTTTTTTTTTTGCAAAAAAAAAAAAAATATTTTTCAACATAATCTCCTTTTAGCTCAATACACTTAGTCCAACGTTTCTTCAATTTTTGTATCAGTTCCAAAAAATTGGATTTTTCGAGGTCCATAAAATAGGCATTTGTTTGATCAATAATTTCATCGTTGGAGCTAAATCTCTTTCCACCGAGCCATTTCTTTAGGTTTGGAAAAAGGAAATATCCACTGGGGGCTAAAGCCGGAGAATATGGCGGATAAGGTACAAATTCGCAGCCCAATTCACTAAATTTTGCCATTGAGACTGTACACATGTGCACCCGTGCATTATCTTGATGAAAAAGAACTTTTTTCTTGGACATATGGGGTCGTTTTTTTTTTAATTCTCGTTAAATCGGTCCAATAAGTTGGCATAATATTCGCCGTTTATTGTTTTTCTTTTTGAAGTTAAGCGATGTGGATTATCCCGCGTGCATCCCAAAAAACTGTTACCATGACCTTATTGGCCGACAAACTTACCTAGGCCTTCTTCAGAGCCGGTTCACCCGAAGAAACCCATTGTTTAGAATGCTGCTTGGTCTGCGGAGTGTTGTAATGGATCCATGTTTCATCCACAGTTACAAAACGCTACAAAAACTCATTCGAATTGCGGCTAAACAACTCCAAACAATCCTTTGAAGTTGTCACACGATTACGTTTATGGTGAATTGAGAGCAAACGCGGCACGCATCTTGCAGACAGCTTTCTTAAACCCAACTGATCATTTTAAATCGAAACCACACTGCCATATGAAATGCCTATGGCATCAACAATCTCATGCACTTTAACGCTTCGATCGGCCAACACCATATCGTGGATTTTTTCAACATTTTCGGGTGTATTGACCTCAATTGGCCTTCCAGAACGTTCAGCGTCATTTGTACTTGTGCGATCACAACGAAAGTCAGTAAACCACTTTTTTACCATTGAAATCGATGGTACAGTGTCTCCATAGTATTTATACAAGATCTGCAAGTTTAAAGACCAATTCGCTTTTAAATGATCGACAGTATGGCTTCCGTAGCGGTCGATCTACGGGAGACCTGTTGGCGTTTCTATCGGAACGTTGGAGCCGGTCCCTCAACCACTTTGGTGAGAGTAAAGTGGTTGCTCTAGATATTTCCAAGGCGTTCGATCGCTTGTGGCACGGGGAAATCGTGACTAAGCTAGTTGCTTTTGGTGTCGGTAATGTCTTCTCTCGATTTATAACGAGTTTTCTCAGAGACCGCACTATACGTGTTTTAGATGGGGTCTCATCAAACAAGTTTCAGCTTAATTCAGGGGTACCGCAAGGTTCTGTTCTTTCTCCTACCATTTTTCTTATTTTTATTAATGACTTTCTTGGTCAGACCTTCAATCCTATCTACTCTTTTGCAGATGACATTTGTCATTCATTTTCATTCGAGTACAGGCCAAGCTCTTTGGAGATAGAGGGCATGCGGCAGAACATGAATGACACACTCAATCAAGACCTTCTTTCTACAATCTCCGAGTGGGGTCGCGCGAATATGGTCGATTCAAATGCACGCAAGACCCAATGTTGTATGTTAACCCAAAGACGGGCTGTGGAATTAACATTGTCATCTGTAGCTATAGATGGTATAGGTATTGAGGAATCGGATACTCTTGATGTTCTGGGCATGATAATACAGTGTGATGTCCGTTCAACTGTCGAAAGAGGCATTCAAGTGTCTTGGTTTTCTGAAACGGTGCAAGACTTACTTCACTCCATCCGATCGCCTTACTATTTATACCAGCTATAGCCGGCTGAAAATGGAATATAATTCTCATATATGGGCAGGGGCTCCACTGTATATTCTGAAGCTTCTGGACCGTGTTCAGGGGAGGGCGGTAAAGCTTATCAATGACAGTATTGTATCCAACTCTATTGATTCATTGGAGCACCGTCGGAATGTGGGTTGTGTGACACTTTCTATCGATATTACCATGGGAGATGCTCATCTGAGATAAGTGAACTTATTCCACGAGCCCGAGTTTTTATTCGTAATACTCGCTTATCTAGTAGAGCACATCCGTTTGTAGTTGATTGGCCTGTGTTTTGCACAACGCATTACAGAGAAAATTCGTTTTTTAGTCGAACGATTCGTATGTGGAACAAACTTCCACAGAAATCTTCCCTGTTTCTAACAATTTAGAAAAATTTAAATCAAATATCCACACACACTACTTCCCCTTTCCTGCTTCCCATGCCCTATTTTACTGATCAATACAATGCACTGCATGAGTAGGGGGCATTTCCTGAGTATTGGTTAAATTAAAAAAAAAGTTCTGCCAGGGTAGTTTTCTAATAAGAGTAAACACCGCTATTAATTTAAGTTTTTAAAACAATTAAAACAGAAAAAAAATGTTCTATCTAGTTCCCAAAAGCCAATACAAATATGCTATCTAGATGCGTAAGGATAGCTTTCTCATAATTTTAAAATAATTTTATTTCTATTTTCTAATCCTTTCTTTCCATTGGTTTTTAGCCAATTTTAAGCAAATTGACAAGTTTTGGGGAAAAAATCCATATAAAAAGGTTAGCCGTTTAATCGACATATTATTAACGATTATTCGGGTCGAATAATTATATGAGTTTTAAATTATTTGTTTCGACATTAAACGAAATAGAGAAATCGGTTAATTAATCGAGAAATCGGTTAATCGATTAACCCAATTGGAAATACTAATATTATAAAAGAACATTTAACCATTTTGACAAATTCAAAATTGAATTCTAATTATCCGTAATAATCACAATGATTTTCAATCTCAAAATGAAAGAAAAAACATTTACACTCAATCACAAAATAAATAAAACGGAAAAAAAACAAATAAATCCCACTATAAACTATTGAAAATTTGAATACTTTTTAACTCAAACACATAAATAAATTCATTCATTCACTTATCCTTCCACACACACACACATACAGAGACACACAGCCCGTGACACATCAACAATGAAAAAGATTATTAATACCAGCATGCATTTCAATGGATGACTGACTGATTTGCCATTACAATGTGTATGTATGTGTATTACTATGAATATACACTCACAAGAAGTTTTCCATAAAAGTTCAGCAGTTATTTAAAAAGTAATTTCGTAAAGTTGTTTCAATTGAATATTTAGTTAAATTATGTTAGAAATATATTTTCTAACTTTTCTGTCTGTTATTTAATAAACAAAATAAACCAACAAACAGACTTTCGGTATTAGTTAAAATATTCAGTTAAAATTTTCTATTTAAAACAAAAAGTTGATTTATTGCATTGAGTATTGAAATAAACTCACAAAATCTATTGTTTTTACCGATTTTGTCAATTAATTTTTGAGCAGTTGAAAATAAACTACAAAATACAATTGTTTTAAACGAAAAAGTAAGTAGTACTTTTTTTTACAGATTTTCAGTTAATTTAATGTATACTTTACGAAAAAAATTTTGTGAGTGTACAGTAAATGAGAGGATAAATGTACAGTGGGGTATTTGAACAAAATAATGGTAAACTAATACGATCGGTATTAATTAAATTGTAAAAGAGATGTTACTTTTTTATGGGTAATTGTCTTACTCAGTACACGGGTGCGTACTTAAATCTTCACAATATTAAATGAAAATTGAAATTTAAAATAAAATTTCCATAAATAAAGTAGTAAAATACTAAAATCATTTTCGAGGTGTAATTTTTTTTACCTGGTATATATAGTATAGGATGTCCCTTAATATAATGATTTGTCGATTTTCGTTCATTAGAAACAAAAGAGTTTTATTGCAAATGGGTCAAAATGAAAGAAATAGATTTTTTTTTTTGGATAACGTTAACCCGTGCCGCAAGAAGGCCGAAAATAACCCATTTGGGGAAAAATTTACTTTTTATTTGAATTGTCTATTTAATATACTCAAAATTACTCAGATATGAAACTCGAACTTCATCAGATATTATTAACCCACTTTAGCCAGGAATGCAAAATGACCCACAAATTAAATAAAAATGCAGAAACGTCATTTTCTGAGTTTCAGTATAGTAAATGAATAAATGTTTATGTGATTTATTCATTTCATTTAATTTTTTTCGCAATTTAAAATTTTGGTAATTTTTAATAATACACTATTTTTCCAAAATATTCCATTTCTGCCGTCTTTGGTCTCACGGGTTGACGTTTTCAAAAAAAAAAAAAAAAAATATTTAAATTTCTTCCATGTATAACCATTTGTAATAAAACTGGCAAATATATTTTTAAGGGACACTCTAAAATATATATTTTATACCGATACATAAGAAAATATGTCTTATTTAAAAAAATAAACACTATAAAAATTTAATTTTAAGAACCCAGAAAATTTTTTGGAACCCGTTCTAAAATTCCTAGATCTGGAACTAATTCTTATTGAGATATATCAGGTTCTGTAATAGTATTCTTAGAACTAGTGATGTTACAACCAGTTCCGGAATTCGTGTAAAAGAATGTTACTTCTTAGTACTTTTTTGTTAGCATCTGTACTTCTTTTTGTACTTTTTTTTTTTATTAAAAACATTAAATTGGAAAATTTATTTTATTTAACGGCAAAAAGTTGTCCAGAGCATAAAAAGCAAATGCAGGTTTTTTGAAACGACCTGCAGCAATGTCTCTTTTCCATGATTTTCCATTTAAATTGTATTATTATTTGTGTCTTATAATTATCAGATTGTCTCTATATGATAAATTTTTCAACAACCTGCGGCTGTAAGAATCAAACCTGCGCTCATCTTACATTACAAACGTAACAATACCAAGTCCTGCTGGTTTAAATTGCAGTTTTCTTTCCTATTATCTTTTTCTGTTATTGTATACTATACTCAGAAGTGACAACACTAACAACACAAATATTCTATTTTTAGATTTTTTGTTTATTTTTCTAATCTCCTCCGTCTCTATTTTACAATGTTACCATATTGACGTATGATTTTTACGTTAAGGGTTGACAACTTTTGCGTTTTAATTATTTTTTTTTATTTAAGTCTATGGAAATAATCCGTACAGACCATGAACATTAAATACTATTAAAAATATTATACAGTCGAAAAACTAAGATTACTTATCTTATTTAAAGAATTTAAATATAAAATTATATCCCTCTTTACAATATCTAAACCTTTATTAAAATCAATTAACTGAAACAACATATTAAACTCGTCGCAAATTCTACGAAATGGATCAAAGTTAGCAAAGTAAGATTTATAATAATTAGTATTTAAAAATTCATAATTTCTTGAACAACGAAAAGGAATATTCATATTTATTTTACTTAGCAGATATCGCGAATTAAGACTTCCATTCACCAACTTAAGCAAGAAGGACATTCAGCATTTGCCTAAGGCTTTTCAGTGTAGGTAGTTTAATAAGTAAGGCGATGTTGATATGAAGGCAGATTAACAATTGTATTCCAATTCAAGCCGCGAAGGCAAAATAATAAAAATTATTTTTGAACGGATTCAATAGAGTTTGAATGGATAAGGTATTGAGGGTCCCACACAACAGAACCATATTCCAGAATCGGTCTAGCGTTGTAAATTTAAATACATAAATATTCTATACTAAAAAAAAAAAACTCTTTCGAAAGAAATATGTAATTTTGTTTAAAGTGTAGATAAATTATATGACCACTGATGAGATGTGCATAACAAATTGAACAAAAGTGGACATTTATGGTTTCAAAAACTTTGAAATGCAAATCAAATTATAACTTACTTTAAAAACATGTGGACTCATGCTATTTTTGAAATAACTAGTTCAAATGTCAAGCTCTCCGTTTTTTAATGTAAAAACAACAAACTTAATATTAAAAAATAACTCTTTTGTAAGTTGTTGTTGATAATATGCTAACTAAGCGCGGGGGGAGGCTCTGATACGTTTTTTTTTTTTAAGAGAAGCAAGATTTTTCTATTAATGTATTGGTGTGTTTGGAAAATGGATAGAGTAAAGATGAAAGGTGACGTAATCTGCAGGGCTTCAAATATTGCAACAAGGTAATTGCGCGAGATAATACTTCCACAGCTGTTGAGCACCATCTCATAGAGATTTGACATACTCGTTAATGTTTTTGAGTTCATAACCAAGTTATGTTGTTTTACTTGGGTGGGGGGTAAGTGTTAAGGGAACACCGAGGAAAATTAAATTTTGTATTCAGCAATAATTCTGGAATTGAAAATTTTTTTTCTTAGTTTCTAACTATTTTTCCGTTCTTACGGGATTCAAATTGTAGATAAAAATCTAAAAAAAAGGTACTAAATATAGTAAAAAAAAAAGATTTACATAAAAAAAATAATTTATTAAAAAAAAAAATTAAAAGTTTGAAAAAGTATACACAGGGAACTTCTGCTTTTAAAATTTGTAGTTGTTTGGGTTGTAATACAGATTTTTTATATTTACTGTTAATGTCAGTCATTTGTAGAACAAATTTAATTTTTTACTAAACTTGAAGTTCTTTAAAAAAAACAAACCACATCAAATGACTGTTTTATGATTTTTCATTCATTTTTTACAGTCGTTTTTTGTTATTAAAAAATAGAACTGTTGTGTTATTGGAGTTGTACTTCTGAGATTATATGTATGCAAGTACAAAAATACCGTGTACTGAATAAAACTAGTTTTAATCACAACAAAACTCGACCTGACGATAGATCAGAGGGCTGAAGCGCTCTGTCTAACGTGTAGTGCGAGTGCATGTGGCATTAGAAATCAGTTTATCTATACCACGGTCAGTGATTGCACAGAAAATTTCATATAGACGCAATCGAACAAATAAAAAACATAACAAATATTACATTATTCAAAAAAAACAGGGTCACTGACGAAGGTTCAATACCAGAAACTGCGCAGTCTGATTCAGAAAATTGAAAATTTACAATGTAGTTATGATTTTTAGAAAATACACTCATTATTCTCTACCACGCCTTTCACAACAAAAAAATAAATAAGCTGCACGAGTCATTGATACCTCTTTTTAAAGGTACTTAAATCGTGGTTTTACCGGTTCACAAAAATAGTTCATTTCTGGATGGTAAAATGCTTTTTTTTAAATCCGTGATTGAAAACCGCTGTATTAAAAAAAATTGTTTTCTAAAATGTTTAAAAAAATCTATTTTAATTATAAATTATTCTTCAATACCTTGTATTCCTGCATGTACCTAAGTTATCGATTTTTTTAATACATTTTTCACACATTTGTAACTTAGAATACCGTAAGGACTCCACATAGGGATTTGGACACGGCCTAGGGGAGTTTATAATTAACATATATTTTTTTAAAGAAACACAACATTTTGTTTTTGGATGTTAATCAAATAAATTAACTAAAGTATAAGTTTCTACAAATTTTTAGAGGTTTTTTCAGCATACTAATATTCAGCAAAAAGTTTTTTAATTTCTAGCAAGGATTTTCTAATTTGTAATCCACTAAAAGTTAGCAAAACTGTTGAATTTACGAAGGTTCTTTGCTAAAAATCAGGTTTTGTTGACATTAGCAATTGTTCGCAATTTTTTTTCTTGACTAAAATATTGCTGACTCAGCTAAATTTTGGCTGACTTCACTGATTTTTTTGTTAGTGTATGTTTTCCCAGGGTACAGGGTGACCCAACCACATTATTTGAAAAGATTAACACCTGTTTTAAAATTTCCAATTCGATACACACAGATCGGATTAAAAGTTCTATATTTATTACCATTATTTTTTTTACAAATGACCCACTGTAGAACGTAACGAATTTGTTTGAAAGTATGAGTGCGTATAAGGGATGGAGTAATTCATCACAACGATTACTATAAAATTGACTTAAGTGCCTCTGCCCTGAAGTGCATTTAACAAAATACAAAAAACAAAATAAAAACGAGTAAAAAGAAACGAATAAAACATTTTAAAATTACACCCACTTCTAAATACTACTACTACTACGTGTACGATTTAAACCTCCAAAGAGCACTTATTTTTAATGTATACAAGGTACTTAGACTTACAATAAGTTAAAAGGCATTTTTATAAATTTATTTCAAGGGGAAAAGTTTTATTTTTGCAAAATCCAATTAATTTTTAGTGAAATTTATTGTTTTCAAATAACACTGCAAGATATCAAAAGAGTTTATTAGGCAAGGCTGTGACCATCAATTCTATATATATTTCTGGCATGCTGACTTCAATGGCGTACTTTAGTTTGGGATGTATGGTACAGGTTTTCCCAAAAATGACTTTAAATTTTGACGCATTTTCATAATGTTTTTTGTATACCAAAGTATCCAAATGCAATAAATCATATTTCTTTCTGTTGAAATCTACAGACAAGACCAGTAATAATATTTATGGTACATATTTGATTCCAAAGTATAAAATTAAACGGCCTTCTGATCGTGTTTTTTCTAATATTTTCCGTTTTTCATCGCTAAATAATTAATCGAGCGAATAAAGAGTTATTGAATGGGAGATACATTAGTTATAAAAAGGTTATTTTATCAAAGCATTTTTTATGCAAAATTCGCGATTTGTCAAAAAATTTACATGGCAGTACAGCTTTCCCAGATGACCTCTAGGTCCAGCTTTTAGCATTATATGTAAATACATTTCAAAAGTACATTTTCAAATTTTCAACATTTGCAAAAGTTTTCCTAACAAAAGCCTCCGTTTTGGTACATATTTTACACAAAAAATAGGGGTTTTGTTAGAAAACGTTTTCAAATATAAACATTTTTGGCTGATTTTTAACACTTTTCAAAGTTATTTACTAAAAGTTGTATTATGGGTTTATTTCGTGAAGCTATGGCTCCATATACGATTTTAGACAAATCGATCGTTTTGCAGATTTTTTTTTTTTTTTATTAAAGAGTGGCAACACTCAGGAAATACTTCCTATATTTGAGGCGCTCAGCGCCAAAACGGCCTAACCCACATTGTCAAAAAAATCAAACCGACCAGGCCGATCCAACCGGAACCCCCTGAAACAAATACCAAAAAAACTCAAAAAACAGTTTTCAGCAGGTAGTATAACCTAGTGTTATATTATGCAATAGGGACTTTTTTTAGTATTTATTTCAAAAGGTTCCGGCCAGACCAGACCAGCACAGCCAGTTTGATTTTTTTACAATGTGGGTTAGGCCGTTTTGGCGTGAGCGCCTCATTTAGTGTGTTGCTTTCTTTGGAAAGGAATAGTATAGAGATGAAAGGTGGGGAAAGATGAAGGGCTTCAGACATGGCAACACTGTAATTGCGCGAGATGATAAGTCTTAGAACAGTTGTTGCTCGCCACCTGATGGAGAGTTGGCGAACTTATTGAAGCTTTTTGGCCTGGAACTCTTGAGTTAATTTTTCGGATAAAAATCCATCTCAGAGTTCCCGTACCCCTTCAAAAAATCAGACAAATTTCTTTAAAATTTACAAAAATATTCAAAAATTACAACATCCCTGCCCCTAAAAATCCAGGGCTTGAACCGCCACTGATATATAAACAGCTTAAAAAGTAATTTTTGCGAATTTAATTTTAAAAATTTTCACATATTTGTGTGAATTTTAAAATAAAATTTGAAATTAGCTTGTACACATTCACTGTAATGAAAGTTTTTGTTAAACTACTTTCGCAAATATTACTTTTTTTGGCTGAATTTTGGTAAACTTAATTTTTTAAGCTGTTTAATATAATATGACGGTCTCATCAGTATTTACCATAAAAAATTAACCCTGAAACCGGCTTAAGCTTGTTTGCAATGAAATGTATACCACTTGTTCGACACGAAAAATAAACAATATGTTCTTCTACCAACATTTTTCTCATTGCCTCAAGTTTAGAGCGCATCTCAAAAGCTAATACATACAAATTAATAACTTTAGGCATAAATTATTGCACTTAACAAAATGTAACTGCAGTCCAAAAATTTCACTTTTTGTGCTCTTACTTAAGAAGAAATGATGATTTTCGTTTTTCGATAAACGCGAAATTGAGCGAAAACGCACATAAGCTTCAACGTAAATTGATTTTCAAGTTAAGGTGATGTCCTTTACAGGTATCCTTTTGGAACGCTGTATGTCCTTGGACCAAAGTTAGAGCTTGTATTAAAAGTTTAAACTTCAATATTTTTTTTTGTGTTTAGTATCAACGTTTTCTAGTCAACATAAATATGTTTGCAATATTTTGGAAAATTGTATTCATTTCAAAATATTAATTTTTTGAATTAATTAAATGTGCTAAAGTCCCAAAACTTATTTAACAAATTGTGAAAAGCAATCTGATGTAGGCGTGTCCCTATCCGGATTTCATTCCTGCCTAAGGAAATCTTCAGGGGACTTTGTTATTAGAAATTTTACGAAATTTCAACTTTAACGCTTTTTCAAAAATTTACTTCACAAAATATTTTGTAAATTTAGTTTTCAATGCCTTAAATTCTTCAAAAAGCTCATTTCGCGCAATTATTGCCAATTTATAATACCCCACCTGGGCTTGCCGGTTAGAGGGTTAATAGAAAATAAGTTACATTTAAAATTTTATGTATGAAAATCTACACACAAGGAAAAATTTAGCTATTTGCCAACAGAGATTTGGTTAGGTTAGTTTAGGTCGAAAAGAGGATTCGGAGAAGGAAAAATGCTTACCTAATCCGACTCAAGTCCATAAGGACTTACACTTAAGCCAGAATGTCGGCTTGTTGTGCGCTCTAAACAATCGGTCCTATGTCACCTTTCTACCCCAGGAACTCCGTCGCTCTGGCTTAACTCCTCAACTTCTTCCATCCTATGCCCCTAAGATCCCCCAATGTGGATATTGGGTCACTGGATAGTATTTCGACCCGGATCCCGGCAAATGCAGGGCATTCACAGAGATAGTGTTCCAAGGTCTCTTCGTCCTCCCCACAGGCCCTGCACACTTTGGTTACTACGATGCAAATTCGGTTATTACGATTTTCAGTCTGTTGGTACATCTGAACACTAGTTTTTTATAACAAAGTTCGGTTAATTCAACTGAATTTTAGTTGCAACACCCAAAATATTTAGAAATATAATGTAAATATAAGTGTGCCAACTTACTATTAAATACACTTTTCAATTGGGTTGGTACTTTTTTTCTCTGTGTATATGTTAAAAATATACAAAACTTTCAAGTCATTTTGCGAAAAATCTGGCCCATACATGAAAAAACTTGGTACGCCATTAATATTTAGCGAGGTCGAAATATTTAGGATCATTGGTCGGACTCTAGTTTTGCTTTTCGAGTTGCGCAGTATAATTGATGTGTTTAACGTAGCGTATGAGTGTTATTAATTGGAATATTGAAATTAATAATACTCATACGCCACCTAGACAAATTAAATGAGTATTAAAACTAAATACAACTAAATGCACTATAGTATAATCGAAAATACTTATTAGCCCTTTTATCAAACAAAGGGCATTTATGGGTTAATATTTGACCATCATTTTGTCGAGACATTTGTTCTGGTACAATTTAAATTGCTTTAGTTGAAATAAGCAAAAAAAAAAGAAAGAGTTTATTAGAAACATTATATGTTAAAATATTGAAATTCTATATTTGTATTCAGGCGAAATGTACACATACACACACACACCCTATTACTTATATACCAACTCGTAATATAATAAGGAGCAAGTGCGAAATTTCACACAATGCTTTTTATTCATATATAAAATGTTTTTTTATTCTTTTCAAAAAATAAAAGAAACAACTAAAAACGAAATTCTTTCATTTTAACTCGTCTCGTCGTTTTCATCATCATCATCAGCAGCAGCAGCATCGTTAGTAGTAGAATAAGAGTAAAAGTGTTTGACTAAACGAAAGCAATTTAAACAAAAAAAAAATATATATATAAAAAAATAAGAAATAGAAAAAAGAAAAAAGAACAGCACACAGGGTAAGATGAAAGTCTACAATAAAAATGTTTGTAAATCTTAGTATTCAACCATTATATACAATAATAGCCTTTAAGCGATCTGGTTAAGGAAAAACGAAATTCAACTCAACTGAACTGAACTGAAGAACCGTATATATGTATGAATTTGCATTGCATGTAGTACGTATAAGTACTACAAAGAACTTTAAATGTGCAGCACACAGTGGGATATATCACAAAATAATGCGGACATTTTTTACTTAGTAGTCCGATTGAAATGAAATTTTGAACAGGCATAAGTGACGTAATATCGAGGTTAAGTTTTGATATTGAACCTTCTAGACACCCGGTAATATGATCAACAAAAATATGGAACTTTTTGCATATAAAATTTTGAGTGCTCGCCATTTTTTTGATCATAATCCGATTTTCTTAAAATTAACATATTTGTAATCTGCTGGTACACAGAAAAAAATATTTCCCTACTTTTTTCAATTAAATCGGTTTGTTGAAAACTTTGAATGCTCTCAACTAAAAATGAATTGAATTAATTAAATATTTGTTTAAACTCGAAACTTGAAATCGAAACTTAAGCTCGATATTATTCATTGCAAGCGGATCACTAAGTAATAAATATCCTAATTATTTCCAAAAATTTAGTGATATATCCCTCTGTGCAGCAGTAGAGCAACTAAACTAAAAGCACTATGGGATATATTTTACCAAATATTAAAAAAATGAAGATGGAGCATTCCAAAAACAAGAATTTATTCTCATCTAAGATAAATTAAGAAAAATTGCTTTTTGTTTTAATGTGAATATTTCTATTGACAGTCACTAAAGAAGGCTTGTTGAATATATCTTTGAGATATTATTGAACCATTTTTCAACACTTAAATATGCATCACATTGGGTAAGTACAGGGTAAGAAGTTATGCTCTGCATTTCAAAGTTCCATTTTAATGGGAGACTTGTAGAGACACAAAAAAACCTTACAAGGGAGGTATCCCGACGTGGACCGGCATAGCATAATGAAGTTCGGATATGTTCCAAAGAATAAAAATTTAATTGATTTCTTTAGCGACGTTAAAAATTGGGGTCAAAAATTACCATATTTTACGTTTTTTTCGGTTTATTTCGTTATATTAAAAGTAACTATAGCCAAATTTTGTACCAAATGAAAGGTTTTTTGAAGACACATTCACTGGTGTACAAATTATATCCAAAGATTTTCAGTATATTCGCTATTAAAAAAAAATGTATTTTGAGTAACAATCAATCTGGCGTTTTATTGCCGATTTAATTTAATCGAGGGGGTATCTCAGCTTTTTCCGATATTTCAAAACTTCGATTTCTGTGCGACTTTTTCCGAACAGTGTTTATCCTCCTTTTTTTGAGTACTTGCACCCTGCGTAAATAAAAGACAAGTTTTTATACAAAAACAAATGAATTTCTAACCCTACTTTTAAAACCTTAAACGTGAGATTATTACTACACTCACAAGAACTTTTCAGTAAAAGTTCAACAATTATTTAAAATGTTAATCGGTAAAGTTGTTTCAAGGAATATACAGTTAAATTACCAAAGAAATATATTTTTTAATATTTCTGACAAAATAAACAAAAAAACACAGACTTTCGGTAATAGTTAAAATTTTCAGTTAAAATTTTCTATTTAACACAAAAAGTTTTTATATCATATTGAGTATTGAAATAAATGAAAACAATCTATTGTTTTTGCCGATTTTGTCAATTATTTTTTTAATAGTTGAAAATGAACTAAAATATGTAATTGTTTTAAACGAAAAGTAAGTAGTCCTTTTTTTAATTGATTTTCAATTAATTTAATGTGTATATTCAGGAGCCTTTTATATTACCAAACAAATTTAAATTTTTTCCAGAAACAAGCCAAACTTCAGCACGGAAGTCAGTTGCCGTTATGAGTACTATCGCTATAAACCAAGTGCACGAGTTTTCTCAAAATCGCTTTGGTTAATAAAACCATTTAAGCTCAATTGAGATGGGATCTTTCTATGGCGACTACATAAAAATATAAATTGATTTTAAACATTTTGTTTGGTTTGTTTTATTCCGTATGTAAACTTATGTACCAAATTTCGACTTATTATATTGAGAACAGCAAGTTGTAAATTGAGTGCAAGAATACACCGACAGACGGACGGATGTCACAAAATCGCGATATGATAATTCCTACAGCGCTTGTTGCGCGCCTTCTGATAAAAAATTGCCGAACTTGGTAAAGCTTTGTGATTCATCGATCTGTTATGTATTTTACATCCGTGGGGATCACTGAAAATTGTCTTGGGGACAAGTATGTGAGAAAGAAAAGTCATACATATTATTTTTAAAATTCCATACAGCCCACTCGATAACAACCAACTCAATACCAACTCAAATTTCATTCAAAATATCGTTTATCATAACGGAAACACATTTATGTAGGACCTAAATGAGCTAGCCATATTAGCGGCTGGCTTTCTAACCTAACCTAAAAAGTGGATTCCACTTGGAAAATGGTTTAAAATTTACACTATTTTATTTTTAAAATAATGGTGAAATAAATTTCAGACATTTTTAATACCGACATTTCTTCTTCAAATATGTTGTTTGAGAATTTCCATTTAAAACTCAGAAACATTCAACTAAAATTCAGATATTTCAATTAAAATTCAGAAACTATCAATTTAAATTCAGAAAACACCAATTGATATTTAGAACTTCAATTTAAAAATATCAAATAAAATTTAGGTAATATAGTTTAAAATGCAGAAACATAAATTTTTATACAGAAACACCATCTGAATACATCAATTCAGCACGCAGAGAAAAAATATGGTTGCAATATGATTGCGGCCACAAAACTATGTTTCCTACAGCAAAAAATGGTTGTTTCAATTAAACTATTATTGTATCAATCATATTTCACCAATAATATGGTTGCTTTTATCATATTCTATTAAAAACTTCGCTCATTTTTCAGTTATCATATTATTGTGTTGTCTACAATCATACTATAATA
Source organism: Delia radicum (assembly GCA_021234595.1). NCBI lineage: Eukaryota > Metazoa > Arthropoda > Insecta > Diptera > Anthomyiidae > Delia > Delia radicum. The sequence continues at coordinate 231,251,122 of CM037852.1, read as the reverse complement.
TTTATTATCATATTCCTCTATCTAACTGCAGCCATATTAGAGTTGCACCAACTATAAGATGATCAGTTGCTTTTTTATGAGCGTCTTCGCTCTTTTAGTTTCATTCTTGTTTGAGATTTTGAGAAAAGAAGTTGTGAGAAACAGTCAGCTCCAACAAATTAAATAATATTAAACAGAAAGACATTAACAATGGACAAACAACGTAGTGGTGTGAATTTTAATGGTGATCTGTTTTGTGGAAGAAGGAATAAGTTTGCAGTCTCAACCCGGTCTACCGTGGAAGTTTAGTTGTCGCTCGCCCGTTAAATAAAGTTATTGTTTATTATAAAAAAGTGATAAAAAAGTGCTTTTTATTTAATTGTTTATAATTACTCAAAAATATTGTTAAAGAAAAAAATGTAAAAAAAAAAAATTTAAACAAAATGCACGTGCTTTTAAGTATATAGGACGAAATAGTCATAATAGGTTTGCAATAATCATAACATCATAAACCTAAGTTTATTTAAATATGTGAATTATTAAATAAATATACTATTAAAAAACACGCATATCTTTTTAATCCAGCTTCAATAGAATGCTGAGAGAATACTGTAGGGCTCATATTATGATAATTCATACAAATTTCCAGAACCATAATATGATAATATTGGGATATACTTGGAACCATAATATGGCAATTTAATTATCATATTATGATACAAAAGCAGTTAAGAGTATGGTTGTCACAAACCATAGTAACATAGTTGTCGCAATCATAAATCCAATAATGTATGATGTTCTTCGAATATGGTTCCCTCAACCATGTTTTTTTTTGCGTGAGCTTAAGAAATTTATAATTAAAATTAAAGAAAATGATTACAGTTAATCAGAAAACCTCAATTAAAGTTCAGAAAACATGAATTTAAATCATAAAATTCAATATAAATTTTACTCGGTGTTTTCCGCATTACAATTAATTTCATAATTTTAAATGGTATTCTTAATTTTGACTCATATTAAATTTAGTTTTTTCATTTGAAAAATTAATCAAAATCCATTACTTACCCAGGATTATTTTTTGTTTTTTATAATTATATCTGTATGAATTTGATCACTTACCTAAAATGAAAATAAAAGAATAGATTAGATTAGTAATTACACAAATTAAATTAATTAATTAACCATTTTAAAAAAATTAGCAAATAAAAAAAAAAAAGAAAATATACTGCTGATTACTTAGGAAAGCATGAAATCATGTTTTTTCCAACTTTCGAAAATTTGAAATCGGACTAACGGTTTTCGAGATATTGCTACTTGCAATATCTCGAATTTATATAGAGTTTTACTCTATTTACTATAGAGTTTTTTTTCCTCCCTTCTACAAATTTTTTAAAAACAAATCAATTTTTTTTTTGCACTGCCAAAAGAAGACAAAATTACACTGAAAGAATTATCTTTCATGGCATTAATTGTATTTCATAGAATTTTTTTCGTAGAGTCAAATTTTTCATAAAATTTAATAGTTTCATAAAAAAAATCATTCGGTTTTATCATAAATTTAATCAAAATTTTCTTTAGAGCTAAGATATTACTTCAAAAACTTAATTTTTTATTTTTTTTTTATAAGTTTCATAAAATTTTATTTTTTTTTTTAATTTAAGAAATTTCAACCTCAACACTTTCTCGTTTTCAAACCGTGCTCTGCACATACAACATTTCTTCGCAAAATATTTTGTAAATTTGGTTTTCTATCGAAATCGAAACACTCATTGGTAAGTGAGTTGCTGGAGTTGCCAAATAATTATTTGAAAAAATAAATTGTTTACCTTTTTTGAAGAAAATTTTTTTTTAAATTACTTAAAAATATAAAAAAGCCAAATCTTTTAATCTTTTGATTGTTATTTTGATTAAAGAATATGAAAATGTTTTTCTCTGCTAGAAATAAGTTCATCGATTGTATATAATTTTTGAAAATCTGACCGCTCGAACGATAATTTTTCAAATACGCAAAGTCTAAAATATTCCAAAAAGTATTCCGTTTTCTCTCAAAATATAAATAATGAATGGTTTTTATTAAAATAAGACTAAACTTATAAAAATTATATTGCCAGGGTTGCCATATAGCGATTTGAAAAAAACGATATTTTTCCAAAAAAAAATTGAAAAGTCGGTTAAATTACAAAAAAATAATTTTTAATACAGTTTTAAATAAAGATTTGTTCACAAAATTATACAAAAACTTTTAAAATATCTTCAACCGTCAGGGATTTATATGCTGTCAAAGTTTTAGCTGTGGTTGCCAATATTTCCACTAGAGGGATTTTAAAGGCAAAAAAACTACAAAAAATACTTAATGAAGCGTGTATGTATATATTTGGAAAGTTTGGTTGAAAAATTTCCAGCGGTTGTATGACGTGTCATTAATGGGTTAATTCATTTAAATAGCTTTACTCTTTCTGAGAAACAAAACTAAATAAATACTAAAGGGGTGCACCCCGGTAGGATAGTTGGTATCTGCTGGCTTAAGAGTGCGGCGCTCGTGGGTTCGATTCCCACCAGATGCACTGGTCTGTTTTCGCTAAAACACGCCTAAAGCCATAATAGCTACTGCTCGGTTGGGGTAATAGGATATAATTTGTAATTAAATGATTACTACTTAATAGAAAAACAAAAAAAAAAATACTAAAGGGTAGCATAAATGTGTTGAAAAATATTCTCTTGGGTGCTGTGATGCCAGTTTTGACGATTTTTATACTTAAAATAGCAAAAAACAGACTAATTTACTTAAAAAATGTTATATTATTTTCATGCGATACTTTAATTTATTTTTCATATTTTTATAATTTGCAATATTTAATATTATTAGGTTAAAAAAAATGTGTTGTTGTATAAAAAAAATATCTTGCAAATGTCAAGCAAGACATTCGTGCTACCATTTACTAAAAACATATGAAATGTTTACAGTGGAAAGCTCTCATGAGTACATGTAAGTACTTTTTACCAGGGACCGTAACGGTTATAAGTGATATCAAAAAACTTCTTTTATAACAGTTATTTTGTGGCTTAAAAAGAAAAAAAAACATCCAAAACAGTTATTTCTCAACGTAAAAATAAAAGATCGGATGAAACTCTTAAGAAGAGAGTTTTATTTGACTTCATTAAGAAAACTCTTTTGAGGAGTTTTATTTTTTCCGTCTGAAATAAAACTCTTTTGAGGAGTTTTATTTTTTCCGTCTAAAATAAAACTCATTTGAGGAGTTTTATTTTAAAACTCATTTGAGGAGTTTAATTTTAAAACTCATTTGAGGAGTTTTATTTTTTCCGTCAGAGAATAAAACTCATTTTATGTAAATGTTCAATTGCAATGCAGTGTAACCTAATCACTTGCATTGCAATTGAAAAAAATCGTCATTCAAATTAAAAGCATGTGGGTTTTTAATTTGTTATTTTTTGATTCCTATTATTAAATGGTTATTGTTTTACTTCTTATATTTTTATTTATCATAACTAGCTGAATAAAACCCAGTTGCAACTGCATTAAGAGATAAGAAATAAAACAATAACAATTTAAAACGGCAGGTTTTTGTTATGCATTTTTGCTATTCGCAAGTAGGTAAAGTAATAAATTCGGTCCAAATTGTATACCCTAGTTAAAGTTTCCTATTGGGTTCATTGTTTATCATCGTTATTATCATCTGCTTATCACTCAATTTGCATATTAACTTTATATTTTACTATGCTAAAGCAAAAGAATTTATTACCGTTAGGTCAAATCTAACTACCTAGTATTAATTTAGCATTAAGTGTATAAAAACTAATACTTGTTTTGTGCTAGTTCTTTATAATATAAATCAATTGCTTTATAACGTTGAGTAGTGAAGATCACTTTAATAGAAACATTTTTGGCAGACTATTTAAAAAGTAAGGTAAGTCGCGTGAGTGCCACATGTACATATGTTTTTATTGAATGATTAATTATTAATTTTACATTTGCAGTAGGTTTAAATCGTGAATATGGGTCGCCATTCCGATATTACTTGTCGTACATTTACTTTTTTTTAAGAAAGCGAAGGAAGTGATAATGAGGATTAAAAAAAAGCTTTCTATGAAATTGACAATTTTTCTCCAAGGCCCGTATCGATTGATAAACCTCTTTTTGAGTTCTGGGAGGCTAAAAGAATACACTATCCGTACATTGGCAAAAACTATACAGTGTGTACCTGCAACCCAGGTAAGCGTGGAAGGAGCATTCTCTGCTCTTAAATTGGTATTGAGCGACCTGCGTTCAAATCTTTCCGCAGAAAATTTAGAAAAAGTTATGTTCATTAAATTAAACAAATAAATTACTACACACATTATAGCAAATGAAGTCAATAAAAAAAGAAAAAAATATACAAAATGAGTTTTATTTTAGACGGAAAAAATAAAACTCCTTAAATGAGTTTAAAATAAAACTCCCCAAATGAGCTTTATTTTCTGACGGGAAAAATAAAACTCCTCAAAAGTGTTTTATTTCAGACGGAAAAAATAAAACTCCCCAAAAGAGTTTTATTTCAGACGGAAAAAATAAAACTCCTCAAAAGAGTTTTCTTAATGAAGTCAAAATAAAACTCTCTTCTTAAGAGTTTCATCCGAACCTTTAATTTTTTCGTTGAAAAATAAATCTTAACTGTATAGTTGAGATCGTTTTCTTAAGATCACCATAGATTCTGAAAGAGCACTTCAATACGAATCCATTGGTATATAATAGTATACGTCTCCGTTGACTCTAACATAGAGAGTTTTTAAGTTAAAGTTTTCGGGATAACTGTTATTTTCGGTCTCTGCTTTTTACTCCTAATAATTCAGGCCGAAAAACATTTGACACTAGATCTAAAGCATATTTTTCTTAAAGTATAAGGTACACTAAATCCTAATCTGGTCTCAGAATCCCTCGCCGCAATAAGGCGTTCGAGCTATAGTAACAGGAAACCTGTCGTTTTTGATCAAAATGCACTGATTTTCCACCTTCCTTTTTTATATTACTTGGAACGGCACCTGAACACACTACTCTAACCCTTTGCTCAGTTTCTGAATTTTTAACATAACTTAATTCCATACGAAAATATTTTAAATTGAATTTGAGGTTGTAACTACAATTTTAAAGTTCCGCAGTGTAAAATTTAAAAAAAAAAAATCGAATTTATTATCGCGTTCAAACGACGATAAATTTAAAAAATCGCAAAAAAAGAGTGAGAGTATCGTATTGAATTGCCGTTACAAGTATTATGAAAAACATATTTTTCGGAAGGTAAAAAATTGGATAATTTTTATATAAAACGAGGCTTTTCCTGTTAATGCAGCTCGAACCCCTAATGTCGGAGAGTGATTCTGAGACCCGATTTGGAATCAGCGTACCTTATACCTTTAATTCTAGTGCCAAATATTTGTTGGCCTAAATCTTAAGGTGTATGAAGTACTGTACTGTACATGTACTCACGAGCACTCCCCCACTGTACCATGATCGTGTTATGAGTCCACATGTTTTTGGAATGAGATATAACGAGTTTTTCATTTCAATACTCTTGAAACTGTAAGCAGAAACTTTTGTTCAATTTGTTAATACAAATCCCATCAGGGGACATTAAATGAATTTATACTTAAAAAAACAAAAACCTACTTGTTCCAAAATCTACGTTTTTCCTGTATTGAATTGACTCATACCACTATCAAAATAAAAGCTTTTCAAAAGATGTTGTATTGTAAATTTTCTTAAAAATTTAAAATTTTTAGTGTTTTCTCCAAAAAATACATTTTCAAAAAGCGGCCAAATTGCGAAATTCGCGAAAATTGAAATCTGTTGTCTTCGTTTATACACACAGAGAAATAAAAAGCCAACCGAATTGAAAAGTGTATATTAATGGTAACAACTTATAAGTTTAATTAATACGACGATATTTATATTAGACTTCTGAATATTATGAGTCTAGCAACTATACTTCTATTCAATAAATCGAACATTGTTGTGAAAACTCAGACTTGGGCGAAGTCAATTACATTTCATAATCGTTCACTAGTGAAATTTTTCTATATCATTAATAATATCAGACCTACACTCACACCCTGTGAGCTTAATCGCTTCCTTGGAAAATTCGTAAAATGTTTAATACCAAACATGGGGATTAGTAACAACATCTGGGTATTTAATTACAGGGCAATTACTCAATTACACCCAATTACATGTAATTGAACATAAAAAAGTAATTGGCCTGTAATTAAATACACAGATATTGGAATTATGTCCCATGTCTGGTATTGACAAAATTTTAAATTTTCCAAGGAAGCGATTAAGCTCACAAGTGTGAGCGTAAGTTTGAAATTTTTAATGATATAGAAAAATTTCACAAGTGAACGATTTTTAAATGTAATTGACTTCGCCCAAGTTTGTGAAAACTAATGCTCAGTTTTACCAACCGACTGAAATATGTTATAACTGAATTCGAGTAGTAGTAACCAAATTTCTGTTGGCAAATAGCTAAATTTTTTCTCTGTGTGTAAGATTCAGGCAAAACATTGTTAAAATTAACTTACAATACAATAATTACGTTAATATTTCAGCGATCTGTAAAGCTTTGGCAAAAGATGTTTTTGTAGTGAAAAGAAGCCATTGAATTCTATGGAACACCACAATTATTTAATTTTTTTTTATTAAACTTTAACTCCAAATATTTCCTGCTCTTGTCCCATTATGCAGTGTATGTTAAACCGTGGCAGTCGAAAAGACATGTTGGTTGCGAACAACTGCATTTTGTGTGTTTTTTTTTGGTAGAAAACTTAAATTTGAAAATACCACACAAAATTTTTCCAAAAACTAAATTTTAGTATTTCTAATTTTTATAAAACACACTTTTAACAATTTTGAGGGTTTTAAAAGTATTTAATACTTATTTGTATGTATAATGTTTTTTTTTTTTTTTTTTTTTGGTTTTAGCACAGCAGGAAAATTGTTCAAATTTAATGTAGTTTTGGCTTTGAGCAAAGGTTTAATTTGTTTTTTTGTTTTTTTTTTTTCGGGCGGGAGGTTCAAGTGTATGTGTGAGAGTGACTGACTTGACTGTATAAGTTAGCAAGTATATTTCTCCCTACATAAGCAACTTTAAATCTATATTTTTTAGGTGGCATATATGTTAATAAAATATACATACATTAAAAACATACACTCAAAATAATATGTGTGTGATCTAGCAGAAATACTTGTAATGACTTAAAATAAAATATGTTAATTAACAAGTTTACAATTAAGAAATTAGTAAATCTACAGAGCTTTTAGTTGTTGTTTCTATTCCCTGCGGGAAATGGACCAGTCACTGGTATGGTCACGTGACTAGAACTTTGTGTGTATGAACCAGTCCTAGTTTCGGTTCTGTTATATGAAAGTGACCGGTACTTTTAACATGGGCTTGTCATAGGAGGTGACAATTGCTACCTGTAGAGCACTGTGTGACGTGGCAAATAACTGCACCAAGGTAACCTATCACCGTACCGACTGAAATGAATGTGCTACGCGGCAAGTTAGAAGTAGCTAGTCTCAAAGTACGACCATTTTAGGATTTCCGTGATATGCAACAGAACCAGTGAGAAAAAATTATCACGTGACTGGTGTAGGTGTACGTATCGTAGAACAGGAGAAAAATTGTTTAAGGAAAATTTGTCACATATTAAGCGCAATGTGTTCTGTTATATAGGTAGGTTGAGTGGAAGAGTTTTGTAAAGTACCACTGCACTGGTCTAAGGGGAACATATCGCCGGGCATGCGAAAAGTAATTAGCAAGTAACCTGTCACATTTTATTCAGCGTGTGTCATATTATGTACGGGTTGCTAAATAGCCCGTCCGGAACCAGTCTCTGCACTTATTCAAAACAGCGTGTCATACCACCTGTTCAAAAAACCTTCAAAAAGGCACAACAGAAGTTAATTTTAAAATTATTTTATTTTGTCTATACCCAACACAAAACTATAACATTAAATTCGTTATAACAATTGAAATTTGGAAAAGTACACTAGACAAGAAGTCCGGATGTTCAAAATATAGATTTTTTGCAAGTTTTTCTTTATTTGCTAACATTGGTATTATCAAACAATTTCTACTAATTTTTATGTTCCAACACTTCTAAAAAGCTCTTAATGAACATTTTAATTTTGTATTCTGCATTATAATTCTAGTTCACATTAATATCTTTATCAAAAGAAGCAGCTACAACAATTCAGCACAAATTTAATGTATAACTTTTAAAGCAGAGTAGCAAAATATATACTCAGTTTCAATTTTGTACCCAAAGAAATTCTTACAAATCGCCAATTAGTTATACATAACAATCCGTTGCCAAAAATCTTGTAAAATATCTTAACAAGATATTTCGAAACCAATATGCAGAATTTTTGCACTTTTAATTTATATTCTTGTAAAGTGTTTAAAGTTTTTGAAAAAATTGTGCAAAAAGTCATATTCTGGTGATATATTTCTGGTTTTTTGGTAGCGATATTTTATGTGTAAAATCTTCATTCAATCGAAAAATCGCCAGTCGGTATTTCAAAAATTAACTTGCCAAACGAGTATTAAGATCGCGACGTTTGACGAAAAATCGCCACATCTGACAAACTTGGTCACTGTCTAAACACTTCCGTATTCAGTTATTTTAAACCAGTGAAGTGTTACGTCTTCATTTCCACTGTCACAAAGTCGGTATTATAAAAAATTCCTTCAGTGCTGTGTCCACTTTGTAGCAGTCAAGGAACTGCATCCTTTGGAACTAATGCCATGTTTTCATCCACTGATAGCGATTTTGAACCAGTTCAATGACCAGTAGCATCCTCAACTGCAACGACCCTAGTTGCTTCAGTACACTTTGATGTTATATTACTTTTTCTCCAGTAACGTGATATATCTGGTACCAACCAGTTAATGGTTTGTCAGCATAACTATAGTCACGTGATTGGACAATTCACCCAAACTAACACTTTTTGGTGCACCTTAATTTTGGTTTCACCAGTTTCGTGACGTGCCCCCTTATCATACATCACAGAATTAACACTTTGGATTAATCGACCCTTAATTTCCAGCAGGGTTATAATAGACATTTTTTGTATATTTTCTTATATTTGGCATAAAATTAATAATTTCACCAATTTTCATTTTAGAATAAAAATTTAGCGACTTCTGTTAGACTACTGACATGCTATTCTGAGTACATTATATAAATTTTCTCTCTATATTTTTTGTTTACATTATGAAATAGAATATTTGATGTAATTTTTCTGTATTTGGTTTACCACAAAATTTACACATTTATAACAGAAATCCTACAAAAAAGGTTGGCCAATTTTATTTTATTTATTTTTTTTTTTGGAAGAACATAATAGAATGGAAAAACTAGCAATACAATTGTTTAGCTAATAATAAAACACCAATGTTTGTATAATAACTATTAGAGTACCTCATTTTGAGGCATTTTAAAAAACTGCAAAATGCTCCTTATTTTTTAACTAATAACTATGCATAAATATTAGACCGACTCGCCTTGTATGGAGCGTAAAAAAGTAAAAAAAGTGCCCCTCTGAAAATGTGGATTAGTTTGTTTTATGACTATTCCCAAAATATTTTTGGTCTAGAGGCCGCCGCACAGTGCGACATTTGGCCAATCTAGGTGGACAAAAATCTAATTTAAAAGATCCTGGCTTGAAGTTTGGTTTGATAATATTGCAGGACATAACTAATATTGACAACAAAATTTGGAACAATCGAACAATTGTCATGCCCATTTTTGGGAAATTAACTATTATTTAAGAAATTGCTTAAATAATTTGAACAATTTTTATGAAATTTTGTAAAAAAAATTAATATTTGTGTACCATTTTGTAAAAAATATTGTACACAATAACCTCGAAGATAATTATTGACGGGCGGGTGTACGCCCACTTTTTTATAACAGATATTTAAGCTGTGTTGGACAACCTTGGGCTAGGTTTCATTTTTTTGACTTATGTACATTGTAAAATTAACTCTATTCTGTAACAAAAAGGGGCGTGGTCCACCCACTATTTGCAGTTTTATAAATTTATTACACATAAAAAATTTTACAAACTGTATTTCCATTTATTATTTCAGACTGAAAACTTGACAGCAAACGAGTTGCAACTTTTTAAAATTCAAATAGAAATAGCAATAAAGTAATTTATTGAAATCGTGTGCTTTGTATCACTCATATTTAAGAATTTCAAACCAAAAAATTAAAGTTATTTGGTTTTCATTATTTTAATTCCATTGCGAATTCTACGAATTTAACAATTATCCAATTTTCCCATGTTTTATACAAAAACTAAACATCGTTAAAAACTGTAATGCCGTTAAACAACGGTTTGATGTAATAACACATTACATTTAATATTATAATGTATTCTTACATAATCATTAAATTTTATGTGCAATATAAGTGTATTTTTCATATAGTTTAAAACTAAAAGTCTCTGGAATTAAAAAAAAAAAAAAATCAAGCAAAAAGTCCATTTTAGACGTTCACTAAACTTTAAAATTCTCTATAAATCGCAAAAAATCGCCAGCAAACATGGTTTAACCTCTTACTAGAGACATTCCAACACCTGACACATGTATAGGTCGTGTAAGGGAGCGTCAGGAAACTATAGTTTTATTCCAACGAAGTTCCCGTTTTTTTTTTTTTTTTTTTAATTTTTAATTTTTGTTTTTAATAAATTACAACAATAAGTTTTCGATTAAATTGAAAAATGAGCAAGGACTTAAAAACTAGATTAAAAATGCTGTATTTAAAAAAAAAAATGGACTTATAACTCCAACAACAAAAAAGTTATAAGTGTTTGAAGTTGGGATGGTGCTCAAAAATATATTTTATTTCTCAAAAGTCTATTACAAGATGTGACCTTTAAACTCCTGTATCAAATGAAACAGCACTTTTTTCCTGATATTATGATTATTTCCATAGTACATGGATTGTTTGCTGTCACATTCATTTAAATTATAACAATCCGCCAACTTTTATTTTTCGATTTTTGTCCACCTAGATTGGCCAAATGGTATTTTTTTTTTGATTTTTTGGAAAATTTTCGACTTTAACCCACTACACTATACAAGTTTTGCACATCATATGAAAGCTTTTTTGAAGACTCGTCTAACGACGTATATGACATGAAAAAGCATGCACTATATACACGCTGAATTCAGTGAAATGTAATTTTTTTTAAGATTTTTGCACAGAAATATAATAATTTTACCGTCACATCAATATATTTTAATCACTTTTGACATAAAAGAAGTTATAAAATACTCTTTTTTTAACTATTTGTTTTAGCTCGCGATTTATCAAAAGTTGGCGGATGTTTTTAGTATGGGTAATATGGGTATAAAAATTTTTCTTTCGCGAAGACTCGTCCAACGGGGTATAAGACATTAGTGAGCAAGAACTTTACACGTGCAAATTCCGTAAAATGTTTTTTTTTTGCAGATTTTTGAATAAAAATATAATAATTTTGCAATCACATCAATATATTTTAATCACTTTTTAACATAAAAAAGTAAGTAAACACTTTTTTTCATATTCGTTTAAGTTCGCGATTTACCAAAATTTGGCGGATGTTTTTATATGGGCAATTTTGGTATCAAAATTTTTCTTTTGACAAGTACATTAAAGTTTTAAAATTTACCAAAATTTAATACAGTTTCCGCAAAAAAAAAAAATCTAAAAGTTATATATTGACAATATGAGTATTAAAATGTTTCTTGTTTTTTATTTTGTATTAAAATTGTTTAAGAATAATTTTAAATCTACTGTTTTTAACAAATTTTCCTCGGTACTCTGGTAATGGTACCGTACTACGTTATTGGTAATAACAAAAATTCAAAGTTAGACTTTGTAAAAAAGTTTAACAACAAAGGTACTAAAAAGTAGGGGTTCTCACGATGTCTAGTGCAAACGGTGCAAGCTGTGCAAACGATGCAGACAACAACAAAATGTACATATTTGCACACACTTGCATCGTTTGTACAGTCTGCAACATTTGCACTCGTGAAAACCTAGAGTATAAAAATATTTAACAAATTTCGATGCTGTGAAAATTGGAAAAAAAATATATATTTTAAAAAAATTAATTAAAATTTTTTAACAATATGTCATTCAAAATGTTTTATGTTGCAAAATTATGTCATTTTTATGCAAAAAACTTAAATAGAGCATATTTCACTGAATATTGCATTAATATAATGCAAGCTCATTGATGTCATATACGCCGTTGCATGAGTCTTTGCGAAAGAAAAATTTTGATATCCATATTGGCCATATTAAAAACATCCGCCAAATTTTGGTAAATCGCGAACTTAAACTAATATGAAAAAAGTGTTTACTTACTTTATATATTAATGTGATTGCAAAATTATTATATTTTCATTCAAAAGTCTGCAAAAAAAAAACATTTCACGAAATTTGCACGTATAAAGTTCATGCTCACTAATGTCTTATACCCCGTTAAACGAGTCTTCGCGAAAGAAAAATTTTGATACCCATATTGCCCATACTAAAAATATCCGCAAAAGAGAGTATTTTATAGCTTCTTTTTGTCAAATAGGGATTAAAATATACTGATGTGACAGCAAAATTATTATACGAGTATTTATGTGCAAAAACCTTAAAAAAATTACATTTCACTGAATTCCGAGTGTATATAGTGCATGCTTCTTCATGTCATATACGTCGTTAGACGAGTTTTCAAAAAAGCTTTCATATGATGTGCATAACTTGTATAATGTAGTGGGTTATAGTCGAAAATTTTCCAAAAAATCAAAAAAAAAAAAATATGTTTTTTAAAAACGGTCCAGCTTATGAACGGCGGCCTCTAGACCAAAAATATTTTGGGAACAGTCATAAAACAAACTAATCCACATTTTCAGAGGGGCATTTTTTAACTTTTTTCGGCGAGTCGCTCTAATAAATATATATTTTTTTCTATAATATTTACATACATTGACTATACACAATATTATCTGTTAAATTTAATATTTAAAGTCATGTATAATTTTTTGGTAAAACCAATTTAAAACTCTATAATTGGATTATAATTTATAGTTAAATGTATATAATGCCCGAAAGGTTTAACATTTAAATAAATAAATTATTGATTTTTATACAAAAGTTTTAACAATTTAGTGTTTGTTTTAAGGAGAGTTCTCTACAGATAAATTTTTAACTTTTTAACTTCTTAAGGCAAAAATTTGATTTTAATTTTTTAATCATTAACAAGTTCAAAAATTGTGCATTTCTATTTTGTTTCCACGATTAGTTTTTGATAATCTCCGATTGTGCTCAAACGGTTTTTTTTTTTATTATTTTGGGAACTGTGGCAACCCTGAAGCTTTGAAATATCTAAAAATTGATGAAAATTTTCGGGTTCAAAAATATTATACAAAAAAAAAAAAGTTTTCTATAATATTTTTTGTTTATAAACAAAAATTTAATTTTTTTTTTTTGGGAAATACACATAGCTTCAATTGTGTTCTAAACACTCTGAAAATTGTGTGTCTTTAACATAGATTACAAAGATATCAAACTCTTTGACATTAGCTGTCAGTGTACATAAAACATGAGAATGTGTTGCACATAGGTGTATGTATGTGTTGCACATAGGTGTTGCACAAAAATATTTAAATGTGTATAAAAAAATGTGTTTGTTGATAAAAGAAGAAGAAGAGTTTGATATCAATGCAATTTATGGTCTTTCATATGAATTAATTTAAATTGAAACATACTGTGTAGCTTTTCATTGTCTTTGAAATTTATCATTTAATGGAAACAAAATATTTGTAATATATAAATGTGTCAAAAAAAAAAAACATTTGTTTACAAAAATTTCAGAAATAACAAAAAAAAATTAAAAAACTTATTAATATTGTGTAAAAATGTGGTTGGGAATATAATCAAAATTGATAACAATCGATTTAGTTGACTTTCCTAGACTTTGTCGGTATTTGTAGATTTTATTCTATTTATCGACATAAATTCAGTTAATTATTTTTTTTCGATTTTCGTCAATCTTTATCCATTTTTATCAACTTTATCGATTTGTGTATTTCAACGTCATTTATCGGTATTATTCGATACTTATCGAAAATATAATCGATTTATACAATCATATGTTCGATTAGTGAAAATATTCAGCTTTTAGATCATGATTATCAGTTTTTATTCAATTTACGTATAAAGGGTGTTTTTTATAGTGGCATAGAACTTTGAAATGGAATAAAACAAAGATGAATGTTTTAAATTCACATAAAATTTACTTTATTGGAAAGATAATCTTCTGGCATTAACTATGCGGTTACCGAACGGTTCCTTCAATAAATCAATTGTGACACGAGCTGTGTGATATGTTGCGCCGTCTTGTTGAAACCACAGCTCCTGCGCATCATGGTTGTTCAATCGAAGAACGAAAAAGTCAGTAATCATGGCTCTATAGCGGTCACCATTGACGAATAGACTGATTGTGGTCTTCCTCTACGCTACGCTCTACAGCAGAAATGACTTCTTCTGTACGCACTGTACGACGTCTCTGTGTATGCACATTATCATTTAGAGTAAACATGGTGCCAAAAAGTTCCATAGTTAATCGAATTAATTGCTTTGATGGACGATTTTGTTCACAATAAAATGGATGTAGTGCGCGATACGTATTTCGAACAGAACCATGATTTTCAAAATAAATTTGCACAATTTGGAAGCTTTGTTCAGGCGTCAGTCTGTTCATGTTGAAATGCCAAACCAAACTAAACATAAATCACTTGACAGTTGACAAAATGGACGCCACTTAAATAAGTGTTGCCAACTTAAAGTTCTATACCTGTATAAAAAACACAATTTTCTATAAATATCTAAAAATTCAGTAGTAAACAAATAAGAGTGGTCGGCTCGAGCCTTGTCCATGTTAAGCCTTTTTGTTACAATATCGGGACTAAATGCCTATTTTTCAATATATTTTATAGATCTGGTTCATTTAAAAGGAAATAAATAAATAAATAAATAGAAATTTTAGTCCTATTATATTTACTAGAATTAGGTCCGTAATATAGGTCTCTTTTAATTTCCAGTATAAAAAAATTTTTTATAAAAAAAAAAAATTTTTTATAAAAAAAAAAATTTTTTTATAAAAAAAAATTTTACGGGTTTCTTTTAGACTTATACATTAAATTTTCTTACGTTGACCGCTTATTTGGTAAAAATCAATTATTACAGTGAGCCAGCATAGAAATAAATATTTAACAAAAAAATTATTTGTTTCAAGGTACACTCGAAAATCGCTTCAAGGAACACTTATGATAGTCTTATGGAAAATTTTAATCTGTTACTCTTATTCACTAAATAAGTGTAAAAGTTTGAAGTACCAGACATTAATGAAGTTCAATCATTTAATATATTTTTAGTTCTGAATATAACTTAATATACATATATTTGAACTTAATCCAACAATAATTCTTTAACAAAACGCCAGTGTTAATGTCAATCACATTTTTTTTAATAATAAAAATGCTTGAAAGTCATCGGACAGTTATTGGATCTCCAAAAGCTCTTTCGGTTGGAAACCCATTTGTCGAAAATGTCTCTGATACAATTCGAAATAAGCCGATAAAATGAAAAATGGGGTCATTCTTGATCTCACTAACAAAAAAAAGACGTGTCCATAATTTTTTTTTTCTTTATCACATATCCAAATTTCATTAAGATCAGAGTGAACCCATCGACATCTGCAACTTTATCGATATATATAGATTTATATAATTGAACGATAAAATGTGTCGATTATTGAATATTTATCATATATTTATTCATTTCACTCAATCCATTGATCCCATATATGAATTTAAATATAGTGGATTGCAGTTATAACGAACTCATAGATATCGGACAATTTAGTTCGTTATGAGCGAAGTTCGCTATCGCACACCTGGAACAAAAGTGACTCAACTTAAAATTTTAAATTTTTCAAAAATCGAAAAAAAAAACATTTGCAACTTTATACCAAATGAAACATAAAGAAATACACAACTGTTTTTTAGCAACAGTTAACAACAACAAAATAAACTGATATTTTTTTAATAGATAAACAAGTATATTGTGCGTAGTTTAAGCATATAAAACCGAAAAATTAAAATTTTGAGTTGTGTCACTTTTGAACTGGGTGTGCGATATGTTGTAAACATTTTTCAAAAATGAATAAAATGTCAGGATTCTTATTTTTTGTTATATTTTCATTTGAAAAGTTTTGTTTGTTATTTTGAAACAATTCTTCTATTCATTTACGATTCATACCATTTTTTAATCTTTTCAGTAAAGTTTCAAGTAAAAAGCAAAAAATTTTAAAATCTTGATTTTTGTACGTGCTCATTATAAGAGTAAATATTTGTTTGTAAATTCGTAAAAGGGTTCACAAAATTAGTTTGTCATATACAAAGTTCGCTATAAGCGTATTCCACTGTATTTACTAATACATAACAATCAAATTTTAGTACACTTAAGAAATTAAAATTGTCTTTTTAAAGAAAACAATTTCAATTTTCTTTTCCATAAAACTTTAAAAACAAATTCACTGCTTTTAAAACTGAAGAGAAAATAATTTCAACTATACGGTAAATGTTTAAGCAAAGAGTATATACAAAGA
Organism: Delia radicum; assembly: GCA_021234595.1. Classification (NCBI taxonomy): domain Eukaryota; kingdom Metazoa; phylum Arthropoda; class Insecta; order Diptera; family Anthomyiidae; genus Delia; species Delia radicum. The sequence goes on along the minus strand of CM037852.1, from coordinate 231,234,432 downwards.
GAGAAGCCACCGTACACAGCATTTTTAATGTACTCGGGCGATGTAATGCAAACATTTTTTTTTACACTAAAAAATAATTGCAACATGTTGTTAAAAAGATGGTGCTTAAAACTCACTTTTACTTTTATTTTGCTTAAATTTAGTTACTTTCTATTAAAATTCAATATCGTCCATTCCACGTTAGATCAGCAAAAAATTTAACCCTTGGTATTCCGATTTTAATTATATTTTGGACGCACATACTCTATGGAGCCACGTAAATATTGGCGTTTTTTTTTCTTGAAAAAAAGTTAATATCATTTTTACACTGAAAAAAGACAATTTTTTATATTTTTAACAGTTTTAGTAGTTTTTTGTTTTTATATACATCGAGATCCGTATATTTCCAAAAATAAATAATATTTTTTTTTTATTTATTTTATTTTATTAATTAATAATCATATAATTACAAATTATATACTATTACCCTAACCGAGCACTACCTACTATGGCTTTCGGCGTGTTGTAGCGAAAACACACCAATGCCTCTGGTGGGAATCGAACCCACGACCCCCGCACTGATAGGCCATCACGCTACCAACTAGCCTACCGGGGCGCACAATAATATTTTTATTTTTCATATTTATTAGGATTACATTTTTAAATGTGCTAATGGGCTCCCCTTTAATCGTCTCTATTTTAATCAAAACAATCGAATATCAAATTTTTTATAGAAAGAAACATGGGTTCGGAAGGATTAGAAATTAAATTTTTAAACCATTTTATTTAATTATGAGTTTATGGTATTTGAGTTAATGATTAAGATTTATAAGCTATATCATGCTTTACATTGTGTAAACATTTCATATTAATATTATGTATACTTTTCGAGTTAGAGAAGAATATATTTTATTTTTTTCTGTAAAGTGGGTGTAAGGAGTATATACTTTATAGAGAAACTGTGACACGCACGGGTATCTGGATTATTAGCGAACACCCACCGAAGAAAGGGTCAAGCGAAGCAGATATGAATTGAAAGCTTTTAACGCGTTTTCTGCAAAATCGTGTTGTTTGAGTTATATTAGTCTTGCAGTAAATGGTCGATATAGTTTTTAAAAGAGAGACATTTAAAATTAAAAAAAAATTTTGTTTCTTAAATGCAAGCTTTTTTTCAATAATTCATAAATAATAGATAAACTCCGGCACCCAACAAAACGAAAGTGTTGATTTATAATAAAAATCCAATATTTTGCAAAAACGCACCCTTTCTATCAAATCGAGAGTGGCCAAATTTGTGAAAAGTGCATTTAAAAAACAAATTGCATAAAAAATGCATTTCTGTAAGACGCTTTAAAAATGCAATCGGCATAAAAAGAAGATGAGAGTACAATTCCAATGTAATTAACCTAGTGATGATGAGATGAATATTACAGAAATTCCAAATTTTCAAACTTACACACTTTTTGCATATTTCTCATTTTTCAATAAAACTAAATCGTGCATAAAACCATGGTTTTTTAAAAATTTCCTGAACTTAAAACGCCAATCTTTGTATGGTTCCATAGAGTTTCTAAATGCAAAATTTAATTGAAATCGGAAGATCCAACATCAAAAATTTCCTTTTTGGCCGATCTTCGCTGGAATGGCCGTTATACTTTAATATTATCCGGCGTATTTTATCGTTAAAATTTAAAATAAAAAAAAAATTTATTAAATTATTATTCGAAAACATGATCAAAATTAATTTAAACTTTTAAATTTAAGTAACATGTTTTCATTTGCTCGGTGCTTGTTTATGAACAAATAAAAAGAGAGCAGACTGAGAGAGACTGAGATGGATAGAGACCCACTGGTTTAAGACATGTCACCGCATACTAAGAACATTTATATAGCTGTAGGTATTTTGCCCATATTATTATACTCCTTTCTCTAAGCTTAACACTTTGTTTAACGATATGAAAGGTATTTTGTGAAACACACACATATGCACAGTATGAAATTGCAATATAATTCCCAAACATGGCATGGTGGGCAGACCAAAAGTATGCTTTAGAATTGTATAAATTCAAGATGCCTAAAAGTATATGTATGCAGTGTTACCATGTAGCCAGTTTCAACAGTTTTTTCCCAGTTTTTTTTTTTTGTGGATGCTTAACAGTTTTGCAGTTGCGTCATAAAAAAAATAAGTTTTACAAGTTTGTTATAATTTTTATTAACCTTTAATTGTGCAATGAAAATGAAAATTATTCAAGTTCGAGGACATATTCTATATTTCTTCATTAGGATATTGTCCTAACAAATAATCTATAGAGTTTTTTGTTATCAAATTTATTATTTGACCCTTTCAGGAATCTGTTGATAGATCTATTTCGGGAATTTTCTAGGTTCCCATCATCAGAACACGTTTTGAAAGCGGTAACAATCCCATGCCAAACATCAAACATTCATATGAACTAGTTTACTCACTACATGAGAACTAATATACATATGAGTTTGAAGTTAAAGATTATAACCATTGATCAAAAAATAAATTGAAAACTTGTTTGATGTGCAAGATCCACCTCTGGTGAATATTCAATACACGTTTTTTTTGTTTTGCTCTCCTTTTTATATTTTGTTTAGTTTGTAAACCTATCAACACGTTTGTAGATCTATCATCACATTCCTGAAAGGGTCAAATAATAAATTTGAAAACAAAAAACTCTATAGATTATTTGTTAGGACAATATCCTAATGAAGAAATATAGAGTATGGCCTCGAACTTGAATAATTTTCATTTTCAAAAATAAGTTTTCTTATAAATTCATGCAGTTGTTACAGTTTTTCATGTTAAATCAAAATATTTCTTCTATTTGCTATTTATTTTTACTAAAATTGAAGGTTTGAAAACAAGACTTTCCTATGGTGGAAAAAAGTAAAAAAACTAATTTTAAACTAAGATCATAATACGAAAATAATTATATTTTTTATTTAAAATCTTTTTTAAATGCTGTCCTTTTCTTTAATTGCCATATAAAAATTATATAATAATGACTTCGAAGATAGCCAGTGGCGTACCCAGGGGGGGGCCCTGGGGGCCAAAGCCCCCCCCGAAATATTTTCGATTTTTTATTTTATTTTTGTTTTGGTTAGTATGTAATAAATGAATTTATAATATTTTTTTGATACTATAATTTTTCAAACTAATGATATATTAACTGAAATTGATGGAAACACTACCATAAAGACCATCAAATCCGCTAGATGCTATTCAAGATTACAACAAGGAACTTTTTCCAAACGTTTACATGTTTTTACATTTACTGATAGTAATTCCTGTTACAACTGCTTCCGCGGAGAGAAGTTTTTCCACCCTAAAAAGAGTGGAAACATATTTAAGGAATTCTATGGGTGAAGTTAGACTTGGTGCTCTAGCTCTTGCATCAGTGTATCGAGAAAAGCAGGGACCGAAAATAACAGTTATTTTCAAATTTTTAAACAAAAAAAGCAATTAGAAGTAAATGTCGGAAAACTGTTTCAAGCATACCATTTTGATCCTTATGAACTAGTCTATAATAAATGCATTGCTTTTTAAAATTTTGATTTTAATTTTTTTTAGCAAAAATAAAAGTTTTTTTTGATTTTTATTTTTTTGAGCAAAAATAAAAAATATTTTTTGATTTTTATTTTTTCGAACAAAAATAGAAGTTATTTTTTGATTTTGATTTTTTCGAGCAAAAATAAAAGTTATTTTTGATTTTTATTTTTTTGGCCAAAAATAAAAGTTATATTTTGATTTTTATTTTTTCGAGCAAAAATAAAAGTAATTTTTTGATTTTTGTTTTTTCGGGCAAAAATAAAAGTTATTTTTTGAATTTTATTTTTTCGAGCAAAAATAAAAGTTATTTTTTGGTTTTTATTTTTTCGGGCAAAATTAAAAGTTATTTTTTGATTTTTATTTTTCCGGGCAAAAGTTATTATTTGATTTTTATGTTTTCGAGCAAAAATAAAAGTTATTTTTGATATTTATTTCAATTTCTTGAGTTGAAATTCCATAAGTTATAAATTTTTATTTTTATAACGAATAAATAACAAATAACGCAGTTATATTATATATATATAATATATAAATATATAATATACATATAATAAAATATAAATATATACATATAATATATAAATTTTATGGTTGCCTTTTGTAATATTTTCGAGTTTAATAATCAGTAAAACTTATTTTTAATATGACGATTTTTTTGAAGAATTCTTGTTTTAAAAATGACGAATTTAATTTACAAAAATTGGCGCACTGCTCGTACAAATAGAGATGTTTGTCTTGTAGTTAGATACTTAAAAAATGTATAATAATATATATTAATACAGTTATCACAAAAATAACATTGCAAAATATTTGCTGTATATCTATCATCACTGAAAAATCATAATTACAAAGCTAATAACTTTTATTTTTGGTAAAAAAAAAAATTAAAACCAAAAAATGACTTTTATACTTGCTCGAAAAATTAAAAATCAAAAAATAACTTTTATTTTTGCTCGAAAAAATAAAAACCAAAAAATAACTTTTATTTTTGCTCGAAAAAATAAAAATCAAAAAATAACTTTTATTTTTCTCGAAAAAATAAAAACCAAAAATTACCTTTAATTTTTCTTAAAAAAAATAAAAATCAAAAAATAACTTTTATTTTTGCTCGACAAAATAAAAATCAGAAAATAACTTTTATTTTTGCTCGAAAAAATAGAAATCAAAAAATAATTTTAACTTTTGCTCGAAAAAATAGAAATCAAAAAATAATTATAACTTTTGCTCGAAAAAATAAAAATCAAAAAATAACTTTTATTTTTGCTCGAAACGATAAAAATCAAAAAATTACTTTTATCATCTAACTTTTATGAAAAAAGGAATATTTTTTACGGTCCCTGGAGAAAAGGTTGAACCTGACATTGACACTTTTGACATTGACACTTTTATGAAAAAAAATCGTTGAATTAAATTTTAAGAGCTTTGTTAATAGTATATAAGGATCTTAATTAATATGATAGCTCACTTTAAAAATCAAAATAAAATTATGTAATTGATACATAAATTTGTTAAATATTTCAAAAAAAAACTTGTTTGTAGATATAAAAAAACTAAAAAAACAAAGACATGTCAAAACATTTTTGCTTCAAAATTGCTATCATAACTGGGTATAACGTCAATGGTAACTTTCCCATCCAAAAATTATTTAATAGATACAAATTATTAGTGTCCGACCGAACTTATTTTTTTCGGCCGAAGTCGAACTTCGGCCATAATATCAATGTTCGGCCGAAGCCGAAGCTGAACTTTTTGTTTTAATAAAAAAAATATAAATTGTTTTTTTAGATCAATAAATTTAAACCAAAATTATATGCTTTTCAAACAAAAAAAAATTTAAAAAACAAAAATTGGGCCCCCACCGAAACAAAATCCTGGGTACGCCGCTGAAGATAGCCATCGTTATAATGGCATATGTGAAAATATTTTGGACATGAAAAACATGTGTATTTTGAACTTTTTTTCGAAAATCGAGAGATCAACATCGTTCCGCTGCATATTTTTTTTTAACAAAACTTTTCAGATATAAAGGGTTCAAAAAATTGGTTTTGCCGTAATTATATTTTAAGTCAAAACTTAATAAATTTCAGCATATTTTAGATTTTATGTAATTGGAAAAAACATGCTTCGATCAACAAGATTTTTATAACCCTCTAACGAGTAAGGCTGCCTCAGGGCAGTCTTCATACAATTTACCACAACGACGTCAAATGAACGATTTATACTTAGAAATTAATATATTCCGATAGAAAACTAAATTGGCTAAATATTTTTCGAAGAAATTTTTCGTGTGCCGTCCACGGTTTGGAAGCGAGAAAGCTTCAAAATCAAAATTTCGTAAAATTTTAAAAACTAATTATTTACAAAAAAAAAAAAAAAATAATTTCAAAAATCTAAAAAACCAATTCATGTTGCCTCAAAACTCTTTATAATAAAATATAAGTAAGATTAAAGCTTTATCTTTAATAATAAGTCCTTACATTAGTCCAAGGACTCACAGGATTTTATCAGGATTCCTCTAAAGAACATAGACGGATTTTTATGAAATTTTACAGAAAGAAGACATTAAGTATTAATAGCAAATCGTTGAGAGAAGAATGTGTGTATTTTCTAAAAATCATAACTACATTGTAAATTTTCAATTTTCTGAATCAGACTGCGCAGTTTCTGGTATTGAACCTTCGTCAGTGACCCTGTTTGAAGTTTAGATACTTTTTCGCCTAATTTCGCTTTTTTCCAAAAGCGAAAATCGCGTTATCTTCTTAAATAGGAGCGAAAAAAAATAGCTTTTCGAGTGTGGTTATATCTTGGTAAGAGAAGTAGTTTTTGTTCAAAACTTCTCTTTTCTATGCTTTAGTTTCCAAAATGCACCCTAAAATATTTTGGCTCATATCGTCTAAATTAGGCAACGATAAATAATTTTCAATTTAGAAATGTTGAGGTTAAGAAAAAGAATAAACGTTTTTCTCTATATAATTATAAACACTATTAATGTTTAAATCAGACTAGACTAGTTTCTGCCTCTTTTTATGGACAGGCGTCATCAGTGATTTTCCATTTAAATTGTGTTATTATTTGTGTATTTATAATTGTCAGATTGTCTCTATATGATTAAAATTTCAACAACCTGCGGCTGTAAGAATCAAACCTGCGCTCTTCTTGCATTACAAACGTAACAATACCAAGTTATGACCGTTTAGCGATCACACCAAGTATGGCCTCAAATGTAATGCAGCTAAATTGCAGTTTTCTTTCCTATTAGCTTTTCTGTTATTGTATATTATATATTATTAAAAGTGCCCAACACTAACAAACACAAATATTCTATTTTTAGAGATTTTGTTTATTTTTCTAATCACCTCCGTCTCTATTTCGTTGAAGAACTTTTTATTTGTTTTCGAGTGGAGCACATGGTATGAATTTCGTTGTAAAACATCGTTTGCCAGTTAGAGGGATAATATAGAAAATTTTAACATAGAAATCTTGTATTTTATTTGTTTATTGACACATGAATATAGTAGTGTAGTCTTTTTTATATTTTTTTGAATATATTAAAAAGAGTCTGATAAAAATGACCAGAATATATTTGAACAAATAAATATTTGGCAACGCTGAAAAAATTTTTTTAATTTTTTTTAATTTACGATTGTAGTCAAGATCTAATATTTTATCTGTCTCTATCCAGTAAAAAATATAGAAATTTCCAATTATTGGAAAGAAAATGGAGCACTGTGTCCAATATTGATATGCTCGACACAGTTTTTTTTAATGTAGATGTAAGTAAAAAATTTTTTCAAAATTTTCTCCAGATTTTGAATTTTTTGTGAAAACAGATTTTCTATCAAAAAAAAAAAAAACAGTTTTTGTTTTCTAAAAATATATATATATGGCAACCCTGTATATATGCCATAAAGTTAAGGTATTTAAATGTTGTCAGTACATGCTTATGTTTAGTGGTTGACAATTTGCAAGAATCATTTTGAAACTGAAAATTATGCCATAAAATACAATAATTTAAAGAAGACTAAACTTGTATATTTCGTATGTGAACAAATGTTTGACATAGAGTTTAAATATAGTAAGTATTTTACTGTTTATTTTTCAGTTTGGGTCATGAACATTCAAACCAGACTCAACCCTGCACTTAAGCAAATAATATATTTATTTTTAAAACGATGTGAAAAGAAAAAAATGGTATTTTTCTTTTTAAGTTATGAATGCCATTAATAATAGATTTATGAGATCTTGACATGTATTACTTAAAAAAAAAATTTTAAAACATTTTCATTGAAATATAACTTTAACTGAAATGTTACTTATTATTTACTCTTTGTCAAGGATGGCAAACGAAAAGAATAGCGGTTACGGATTTCGTAGCGGTATAATTTGAATCCCAATTTCGGTTATTAAGTTTAATGGGTCTTTTATGTGTCCCGGTCACCAAGGGTAAAAGCTTTTTTGATTAAAAGTAAATATAATTAAAATCTTATAAAATGTAAATCATATTTTTCAGAAAATATGAATTTATTTAAATTTCCTAGTGGGTCTTTTTTTTCCAAAAAGTGTAAAAATTAACCCTATATGGATCAAGTTATATAAAATAATTATTTTTATCTAGTTTAGATTTTTTTTTTGTTATCAATTTAAAAGCTTTACATCCTCGTAGTCATAATTAAAATTAAGTTTAATGGGTTTTTTGGCCCCACGAAGTTTAAAATGAAGTAAAGTTCATTATAGTCATAATAAATCTTAGCGATATTTTTCCGAAAATTATGAAAACTTTGATGGAAACATTCATATTTTGTTTACTTTTTAACAAAATTAGCTATTTATGGCCAAATCTGATCAGATGATCTACCAGATCTGACCAGATCTTGATCCAGATCTTGTACCATCTGATCAGATCATGTGGATAATTTTCATACCCAGATATGAGCAGATCAGGTCATATTTGGTGCCAGATCTGTTCATATCCAAATAGATTTCATGATCACTTTGTACCAGATCTAAACCCTTTGTGTATTTTTCAAAAGCACTAAAACAAAAATGCTAATCTTGTTTTATTGATCTAACAACGAACATAATAATGCGGTTAAAAAAATTGCCAAGATTCCGTTTTTTTTTTTTTTTCATAAATTTAATTTTTGTAGCTGGATTTTAAAATTTCAGCTTGTTTCAGTTTGTTATCCATTAATTTGCTATAAACTTTTGAGTAAACGTATTCAAATTAATATATGCGTTTTGTAAGTTTGATATAATTTTTATTAAAAATAAACATTATGTTTTCTCGACCTTTAATTGTGCAGTGAAAATGAAAATTATTCAAGTTCGAGGCCAAACTCTATATTTCTTTATTAGGATATTGTCTTAACAAATAATCTATAGAGTTTTTGTTTTCAAATTTATTAATTGACCACTTTCAGGAATGATAGATCTATTTCGGGAATTTTCTAGGTTGCCACCATCAGAACGCGTTTTGAAAGAAGTGACAAGCCCATGAAAACCATCAAACATTCATATAAACTAGTTCTTTCACTAAAGATTATCACCAAATAAATTGAAAACTTGTTTGTTATGTGAACAATTTACCTTTACCCTTTATTTTTATCTTCACACTTGTTTTGTTTTGTTTAAAACAAGATGTAAAGGGGGGTAAATAAGACCGTACTTTGTATTTTAAACAAGTTTGATATAATTTTTATTAAAAATAAAATAATTTTTTTTAAAAAGTATTTTTTTTTTTTTTTTTTTAAGAGAAGCAACACTCAGGAAATTCTTCCTATTATTTAATGTGTTGCTTTCTTTGTAAAGGGGATAGTGGAGATGAAAGGTGGTGAAAGATTAAGGGCTTCAAACATGGCAACACTGTAATTGCGCGAGATGATAAGTCTTAGAACAGTTGTTGCTCGCCACCTGATGTAGAGTTGGCGAATTTATTGAAGCTTTTTGTTTCATAGCCCTGATTCATTATTTTACTTCGGTGGGGTTAAGTGCTATGGGAACACCGAAGGTGGGTGTAGCGATACATATAAGTGATAGAAAACTCATACATATTATTTTTCTTAATTGATGTTGTCGTCACCGGGAATCGAACCCTGGACCATCTGTGTAACAGTCCAACGCGCTAACCATTACACCACAACGCCCAAAATAAAAAACAATTTATTTCATTTTTCACTCGACGTTTCTTTGCCTTATTTCCAATTTCTTCAGGAGTTTTTTATTGTTAAATTCTGGCAAAAACAAAATACAAAATGTTTTTTAGATAATTAATTTTAAATATGTGGAATACAAAATTTATGTTTAATAAAGATGTTTTAAAACTAATATCACAGTTTAAAGTTACGAGTTTATTTTACATTGTCAGAAAATATCATTAAATTAAAATTAAAAACGGGACTTCACGACACAAAATTAATAATTATTAAAAAATATTTACGACACAACAATTATATCACAGTATAAACTATCTTATTGGAATCAGAGAGCTTTACTAAACTAAACTTTGGTAAACTAAATTATAGCAACTGAGTACTGTAATTTCGTGTTATCCTTGTCCTCTTTTGTATTCATAGCTATTTTATTTTTATTTTTATTCTTATTCTTATTTTTATTCGTTGTCCTCTTTTTTTCAGATCTAACTAGATCTGATAATATTTTCTACGGCATCTGTTTAGAGCTGGTAAAACAGAACTAAATAGATTTATGGAGTTCAGTAGACGTTTTGGCATCGAATTTATTCTTTTACAAGCCTTGCAGTACGGATGGGGGCATTATCTTGTTGAAATATCCATGGAATGGGTCCAAAGACTGTAGAAAAATGGAGAAACGCTTTTTCAAGAACGGATTTGTACTTAATCGCGTTCATTCTAGATGAAAGAAATTGAAGCTCACATGTCCCATAGTATGAAATTGCCCCCACACCCTCACAGCTGTGTAGACGTCTCAGATAACGTTCTTCTTTTCGTAAATCTTGGAAAAATAATTATAACCATCTGGACCTTCCAAATTAAACTTTTTTTATCCGAAAAAAATAAGACATGTGTTCACGGGCAAACTGAAGTCGTTTTGCTTTACGAGTGGCATTCAGAGGTGGCTTTTTTTAATTTTTAATCATTTTAAATGCTTGGCACTTCGTATAATACGTTTAACGGTAGCTCGACTTGCTGTAACAACCGTTTTATGGTTAATTTTTGCAGCAGAATTACAGGAATTGGAAGCAGCTGTTATGATAGCTCTTCTATCCGCGTTTGTTGTGACTCTATGCGTGCGTCCTTTCATGTTTTTTCCGTAATCAGAGAGCTTTCTCATAAAATTGCTCACAACATTTTGACTTCGACCAATTTTTTTGCAATATTCTTATGACTTAGGCCACATTCAATAAATGCCTTAATTTTGCCTTTTTCTTCTTCAGTTAACGGCTTTTTGCGTCCCATTTTATTTTTTTTTTTTTATTATTTTAATATTATAAATATCCACAAACACTAAAATTGTAAGAAATGTTATCTATTTTTTAAGGTAAACTGATTTTATTCTTAATTAACCTAATCAAGTGAGCTAAAATGTACATGTGTTTTTACTCTCAACTTTAGTTCAAATAAATTGTTCTCTTAAAGTATATTTTAAGAGAAATTGGTGTTAAAATGCAAAAGTTGGTGAACTTAATCAAGTGAGCGGCAGTGTAAATTTAAATAAATAAAATGAAACACATTTAGAGCAATAAAAACAAGTACAATATTTAGCGCATGTTTTTTTCTTAACCACGTGAAGTGAATGTTGTTTGCGTATCATTGTTTACCCGGTAAAACTAATTTTTGTCTTCAAATAATAAGCAATAAAACTTCCCCCTAATATAGTCTTGGATTGTTAAAATAAATTGAAAACTTAAAGAGGCATTTGACATTGCAAGAGCAAATTGCATGTCAACGATATCCTGATATTCCAATAGCATTTCACGTGAAATTTGCTGAGCTGAAATCATTTAGACAATTGCTTTATAAAATTTTCGAATAACCGTCCCTTGATTAAGTTTTCGAATAACCGTCCCTTGATTAAGGATATACAATTAAATACTGCCAAGTTTCGCCATATCGATAAACTCTAGCCATTTTCGCTTTTGAGTTAATGTTTCGAGTCCAGGGACAAAATGTATGTATGTTAAAGAATTTTTAATTCAAATTTTCTGAGTATAAAAATAGTTTTATTTTGAATGTATTTGGCCATAGATGCTCATATAAAAAATATTAAGTTTTTCTTTAAAATTTATTGAGTTTAATTAGCTCTTTTTGATTTTTGGGACAAAATATCTGTAAAATTTTCTATTACTTAGTTGTATTTAGTAATACTGTCTAATTTTAACCCAAAAATCAACAAATAACCCAATTACTTGTACATTTTTCAAGTCTAAGCGCATTTTTTTTGAAAATTGTTCCTTTTTACTTTTATAGCAAAAGAATAAAAATGTTTTCTTCTTCTTTCTTCCTGTAAAGAGACTAACTAAAATAAAATTGTACAGTAAATCATTAAAAATTAATTACGATTGTCATTATCTGACGGTTGCAAAACACTTTCTAACATAAAATTTGAAGAAACTTGCTTAACGGCGACTCAATCTCTAATCTACACTTGGTATCCAACTATTGTATGTGAATAAAGCGCATCATAAAACGTGATCATTACTTGTGAAAAGAGATAGGATTAAGAAGAAAAAGCATTCTAGTTGATAAAATAATTGTGCATTGGTATTAGTTAATTCTGTCTCTTCGGATCAAAAAACAATACTTGTGTGTACGTAGTGTAACAAAACTCCACTTAACCACATTCATCGCTGTGTCGACTGTGGCTCAACTCGTTAAGAGGTGAGATTACCATGCATAGCTTGATGCTAAGGCAGTGAGTTTGAATCCCAGTACGACACCAAAAAAGTAAAAAGTTTTTCATATAGAGCAAATTAACAATATAAAATACTTTGTTCAATTGACACATAAATTAACTACTGACGAGTCCCAGGAGGGGGACGAAACTGCGGCAGTCTGGTGTATCCCTTGTGTCCGTAAAATTTTTCAATAAAAATGTTTTCTTCTTCTTTCTTCCTGTAAAGAGACTAACTAAAAGAAAATTAACTACTTCTAGCAATTTTCGAATCAGATTTAGCTTCATGTGTAGGTTTTTTTTCACATTTTTCTCAGAAAAAATGTAACAGAAATTTTTCACTGACTAGGTAGCTAAATATTACATCAAAAAGCGATTGTAATGTATATTAAAAGTAAGCCATGAAATTCATTGGATTAGAAGTAATCATGGTACTAAGTTAATTTGATGAAAACAATTACAAATGCTTTCATTATGGCAAGAGCAAGTCTATGAATTCTTTCGCAACAAGAATTGCAAGTCTGTTTCCTATTGGCAACCAAGTCTGTTTACTGTTTGCAACCACGTTTTATAAATTTTGCACAGTAGCTGAGGAATTTACATTATCTTTATTTTCAAATGTTTATGCTATTAATGATTTTATATAATTTAATTGTTAAAATCCTTACATTTTCTACGAAAAAAAATTATACATTTAAAAATAATAATGGTATAAAACCGAAATTAAGCGCTAAAAAAACGAAATTAATTGCTTTAACCGTTATAGGAATAAAGCTCACGGTTTCCTAAAAATAACGGTTACGGTATTTAATTCGGTTACGGTATTAAATTTTAAGCAGTATTTCAGCGGTTAGGGTATCCTTCCTTGCTATTTATACATTACTCATAACGCCCTTAAGTATGCAGTAATATTGTGCATAATAAGACACCTTAATATATGCTATAAAAATTTAAAGAATTTAAATATTTTCTTTACATGTTGTTTGTGATCACAGCACATCCTTATTCCGCATAACTAACATATACATATGTCGATTTTATTTATTTATTATTTTTTTCCTATCTTTTTTTCGTGTATTTATTTATTCTTTCACAATTTCTTATCACATCATAAATTTCATACACGTTTCATTGACAATTCGATTTTCAAGATAAAAAAGTACGCAATATTTATTCTTTCGTTTTTTTGTTTTTTTATGTGTAAACATAATACGTTTAAAGCACGGTCTAAAGCACTTGAATAAGGATATAGTTTAATTTTAAATCCAAAATAATGGCACGGTGATTTGAATTCAACCTATTAACGACCACTGTCCCTATATGAGGACACCTCAATTATTTGGATTATCTTTGGCATTACCTATTTGTTCTATAATTTGGTTGGACACTAAAAAGGCAAAGTTGTTTCTAATCGTATAATTGAAGTGCTTATTGTAAAAACTTGATAAGCCACATTTTATTTGTAGTTTGTTTTCGTTTTTTAAATGTTGAAAGAATGTAAAAAATATGACTTTTGCAGGGCATTTATACTCTAGACACTTGCAATAATTGGCTAAGCAAGACTTTTACCAAATATTAAATAATGGATCTCTAGAAATCAGCGAAAAGTTATTAAACAACAAATGTGGCTTATCATGTTTTTACAGTAATCTCTTCAATTTTATTATAGCTCATGGTAAAATTATTTAAAAAAAATTAAATTTTCTCAACATTTTTCGCAAAAACTAAAAAACTGGATTTTTCAAAAACACGTTTAAAGTTTTGAATCCACCCAGTCAGAAACTGCCAGTGGTACAAAAAATTCAAAAGCACTGTCATACCACTGGGTAACCGATGAATTGTAATTATATTACTGTCAGAACAGTTGTTTAAGACGTTTTACTAGCGTTTCCAAAAAGCGGTTTACCAGTATTTGTTTTACACTTACTCCAGTGATACACAAAAAAAAAACTTGGCAAATTATTGACTGGAACCACTATGCCAACGTTGGCAAAAAGTGTTTTCCCAGTGCTATGCAGTAAGAAATTTCCAACGGTTTAAAAGTCTAGATACTGGTAGAGCATATATTTTATACAAATGATGATGCTTAGTTCAAAAAAGTTTGTAGTCATAAGATTTCGAGTTCGATTCCGGCTCCAGGCATAATTTTGTTGGTGATTTATTTATACATTTTAATATTTTTTTATATAAAATAGATTTTTATGTTTCTGGAAAAGCTCTTTTAAGACCAACTTTTGTTTTTGGTTATCCCAACGTTGATTCCACCAAACATTATGCCAGTACTGACATATTCGAGCTGATAACTGTTACCCAGCAGTTATCATTCACTTACATTTTAAGCTATCAAGTATTATATGTATCATTAGCTCACGCGGTCAGGGTTCGAATAATGGCTGGAGCAAAAAAAATATAAATGAGCTATTCTTAAATTTTATTTAGAAAAATCTATTTTTAGGCTATTAGTTTTTGAACAGGCGGACCTTTTGTCTAATGATGTTATCATTTTTTTTTTTTTTTTTTTGTGGAAACTTTCTTTATTCAAAAAATATCTTTACAATTTGGATTTGGGATTGGGAATGCACTTGTTGCCAACACTTGTATCACCTGTTAAATTGCCTTGCCAGTGGTGGTCCGTTTATTTTTTTCTGACTGGTCATCTTTGTCTTACTCAACCCCTTCTCAATTTATTTTGTCACGTTTTTTTACAGACATTTTTCTTTTTGTATGAACTAGGTTCGAGAGAACTGTGAGTAGCATAGCTTCTCTATAAAGTATATACTATTTTATACCACTTCATAGAAGATAAATAATAAATTATTTTCTCTAGTGAACAGTATACATAATATTAATTTGGAATTTTTACACAATATAAATAATAAATCTCGGGCTGGTCTACTACAAACTTTAATTTTTCACATGGGAATTTACACCCAAGACTTTATTCAGATTTTCTTTAATTACAGTGGTTTACAGCGATTTTGGTCCTCGACGTTCGGCATTAATTTTCCATTTAAAATCGCGCGCTGTATATGTTAATGTTGTCCAAAAGTACAAAAGTAGACCAGTTTTTAAGATATTGCTAAATTTTCTATTTAAAAAAAAAAGTTGTTTTTACTTAAATAAAAATACCTCCGGACCATAACGATATATCTATAATTTTGTTTCAATTTCAACGAAATTTAACAAAAAAAGAAAGAAACTCTTTTGTAATTATTACTACCTGAATAAGAACGATCATACACAATCATATCTTATTTAATATAAAATTATATAAAACCCCATTGTTTAATATATAATATATCTAACTATAACTTTATCTTGGATAAGGTTTTTGAAAATGTTTGATATGGCCTCATACATATTAATATCTTAATATATATCGATTGATATGATCGTAGATGTGGCATATATTACTATATATGACATTAGGGTCGTCTTTCGTTGTACGGGCGAAAAATAAAAATGAGATTTTGACTGTACCCCTCCCTTAAAATATTTGTTAGGGCGTCAAAATACGCCACGCAAAAAATTAGGGTTCTAGCATAATTTAAAAAAAAATACATATTTAAAATTCAAAAAATATAAAATAATTTTTGTGTTGGGTTTAATCATAACTACTCAGATGAAAAATATTACTTTCCCAGAAAATCGCTAACTTACCCTAACTTTGTGTCAAAAAAAATTAATAAATATTTTGGGGATACCTCAAAGTGATTTTTTTGCATTTTTGAAAATTTTATTCAACAAAAATCAAAAACATAGTGTTTGCTGTCAAGTATTTTTTTTTAGAGCATTTTGATTCTCGGGGATTTCAAGGTTTTTTTTTTATTTTTATACAGTTATACTTTAAAACAAGGTTTTAATAATATTTCATAAATATTATTGTATATGCTCTTTTATATGATTGTAATAACTTAATTATTAAATACTATTTTTTCTGTGGATAGTTAACCCATGTTAACCTGGGGTCAAATATGACCCACGTAAGAAAAATGAAGCTTTATGGCAAAATTTATAAATAAAATTAAAAAATGAATAATTCAATTTATAGTTATTCTAAAAAATTTCGTTAACCGTTTCTAGTCTTCGAGTAGATCAATTTAGTAAAAATTAGAACTTAAAACTTTTCCATAATAAAAATTTTGAGGGAAAAAAAATTTACACTATTAAATTAAAGATACGTTTTTCGAAAATACACCATGTACAAAAAAATAAATTTTAATATGAATACAAATATCTGAATTTATACTAAATAATTAATTTTAATTAATTTTAAAATGTAAATAAATTACAATTAGAAACTTAAACAAAACTTAATTTTATGTCATCTTTATGATTTTTGACTGTTTAAAATTCGAGGGTCAATTGTGACCCCATGAAAACACAGGTTAACTATGAACACGAAAAATTATACTTTATAATAAAGTTATTACAATTATATAAAATAGCAAACACAATATCATTGATGAAATATTACAAAAATCTTTTTTAAAAAAAAAAGTCTATACAAATTTAAAAAAATGTTGAAATCCGCTAGAATCAAAATGCTCTAACAAAAAATTTTGCCAACGTATATCCGTAATACTTATGTTATTTAATATTTGGGATGTGTTTAATAAAACATTTGACAGCAAGAACTAGTTTTTTGGATTTTGTTGAATAAAATTTTTAAAAATGTAAATTCTGTCTCTTCTGATCAAAACAATGCTTGTGTGTACGTAGTGTGACCAAACTCCAATTTAGTCGCAGTCAACGCTGTGTCGATCGTGGCTCAACTAGTTAAGAGGTGAGATTACGATGCATAGCTTGATGCTAAGACCGTGAGTTCAAATCACAGTACGACACCAAAAATAAAAAGTTTTTCATATAGAGCAAAATTAACAATATAAAATACTTTGTTCAATTGACACATAAATTAACCACTGACGAGTCCCAGGAGGGGGACGAAACTGCGGCAGTCTGGTGTATCCCTTGTGTCCGTAAAATTTTTCAATAAAAATGTTTTCTTCTTCTTCTTCCTGTAAAGAGACTAACTAAAGAAATATTCTACAGTAATTAATATAAAAAATTAATTACGATTGTCATTATCTGACGGTTGCAAAACACTTTCTAACATAAAATTTGAATAAACTTGCTTAACGGCGACTCAATCTCTAACCTACACTTGGTATCCAACTATTGTATGTGAATAAAGCGCATCATAGAAACGTGATAATTACTTGTGAAAAAGAGATAGGATTAAGAAGAAAAAGCATTCTAGTTGAGAAATGAATTGTGCATTGGTATTAGCTAATTCTGTCTCTTCTGATCAAAACAATGCTTGTGTGTACGTAGTGTGACCAAACTCCAATTTAGTCGCAGTCAACGCTGTGTCGATCGTGGCTCAACTAGTTAAGAGGTGAGATTACGATGCATAGCTTGATGCTAAGACCGTGAGTTCAAATCACAGTACGACACCAAAAATAAAAAGTTTTTCATATAGAGCAAAATTAACAATATAAAATACTTTGTTCAATTGACACATAAATTAACCACTGACGAGTCCCAGGAGGGGGACGAAACTGCGGCAGTCTGGTGTATCCCTTGTGTCCGTAAAATTTTTCAATAAAAATGTTTTCTTCTTCTTCTTCCTGTAAAGAGACTAACTAAAGAAATATTCTACAGTAATTAATATAAAAAATTAATTACGATTGTCATTATCTGACGGTTGCAAAACACTTTCTAACGTAAAAAAGTAACTTTTAGGTACACCCAAATATATGTGCATTTTGTTGACTCCAAGTTAGAATAAGTTAGCGATTTTCTGGGAAGGTAATATTTTTTATCTGAGTAGTTGTTATTGAACCCAACACAAAAATTATATTACATTTTTAAATTTAGACAAAAAAATTTTTTTTTGTTTTTTTATATTTGGTAAATTTTTCCAAGGAGGCCTGATATTCAAGGGCGATGCGGGACACATTCCCGTTATACTAGCACTCTAATTTTTTGAATGGTGAATTTTTGTATCCAAACAAATATTATAAGAGGGGGGCAGCCCCAAAAATCGCAAGTTGGAAAATAAGTACCACCCTAATATGACATATATTACGCTAATAATTTTATAAAGCTTAGTACAATGTAACGTGTAATAATATATGATATCTTATTAAAATTTAGTTTTACATTGAAAATAAAAAGAGTTTGATTACAATTTTAAATAGAAAATTTAATTTCTCTTTGAACATATCGAATATTACAAATTAAATTGTTGTTTGCAAATAAAAATTTATAAATTGATATTTTCATTTGAAATTTTTCTATTTAATATTAATATATTGATCTGAAATTTAAAAAATTACAAATATAATTGGAATTTTGCATTAGAACTTTCCATAACTATAGATTAAATTGTAACTAATTATTTTAAATTGAGAATTCAAAAATTTCAATTAAAACATTTTCACTATAATTTAAAAATTTAAAATAAATCCCTTAATTAATTTATAACTTCTTTAATTACAAAGGAAAATTTTCAATATCATCGTGGTGATAAAAAATTGTTGCTTAAAAGGCTCACTTTTATTTTGCTTATATTTTGTTATATTCCATTAAATTTAATGTTTTTTAATTTTATCTTGCTTATTTTGTCGTCAAAACTTTAAATAAATAAATATTTTATTAAACTATAATTCAAAAACATAATAAAAATCAATTTAAACTTTTAAATTTCCGCAACAAATTTTTATTTTCTCGGCGCGAGTCTACGAACAAGTGAAAAGTGGGCAGATTGAGAGAGACTGAGGTGGAGAGCAACCCACTGGTTTCCATACTACTCAGTGTTACTTAATCTGCTCTCATTTTATTTCTTCGCAAACTTGCACCGAACAAATGAAAACATGTTGCTGAAATTTATAAGTTTAAATTAATTTTTATCATGTTTTTAAATATTAATTTAATAAAATTTTTAACTATTTCAAATATTAATGATAAAATTAGCAAGATAAAATAGAAATATAAAACAGACACTGACAAATGTGCTCAATTATACCGACACATAGTAGACAAGTACAGAAAAATAAAATCAAATTAGTTGAACATTAACTTCAAACAAGAACAGACGTTTTAACTCCGCGGTTATTATTCAGATAACTAAATGTATGTAATCATTTATGTTTATTTGTTATGTGTATATTTTTTAATAAAATTGTTACAAATGTATTTTTGTTTAGATTTTCCTGAAGATGGACAATAAAATTGTCCGAAATATCGAAAATAAAAATAATAATTAAAAACAAAATTTAAAAATTTGGTTTTTATTATTGCAACCCATGACCTTAAGCCGAACTAAATTCATCACATAACAACCCAACAGGTCAACAATATAAAAATTATCAACAATATATTAATTTTTAATATAAAATAACAAAATAAAAAGCAAAATAAAAGTGAGTGTTTTAAGCAACAATTTTTTAGTGTAAAAAAAATGGTTTTAATTTGCTTGCGTGAGTTCTGGACTTTGCTGCTGAGCGGCGTGGGAAGTGCAGTCTCTCTATTTGTATATACTCTTTTGGACAATATGTGTATTAATAAGGAGAACGTGTTTATAAACTTATAAATATATTTAACAACATGCAAAGTATCTACTAAAGGGTCCGCCATCTAACGTTTTTTTTTTCAACTAGTGCTTATTTCGTGAATGGTAACACTTAGCTCATGTCTGATTTGACAGATAATAAGTTTTATCCTTCCGCTGAAAGAATATGGTTGTGTATACGCTTGAACAACGCTGGGAAATATTGCGACATTACTTTGAAAATCTTGGTAATGTTGCAGAATGTGTGAGCAAGGAGTGGCCGTTAGAGTCAATGGCGATCGTTATCGGGCCATGTTGAACGAATTTTTGTTCACAAAAATTGAAGAGGAGGATACTGGCAACATTTTGTTTCATCAGGACGGCGCTACGTGCCACACAGCCGAAGCTACACTCAATGTTTTGCGCCCTGTTTTTGTAGATGGCATTATCAGCCGCAGAGCTGATGTCGTTTGGCCACCTCGGAGCTGCGATTTGACACCGTTGGACTATTATTTGTGGGGTGCCGTCAAAGATAAGTGTTATGCCAACAAGCCAGAGACAATTGACGCTTTAAAGGACCATATTCGTGAAGCCATTGGTGAAATACAGCTGCACACAATCGATAATGTGATTAAAAATTGGACCGATCGTGTAGGCTACTGCATGGCCAGCCGAGGCAGCCATTTCAATGAAATTATTTTCCATTATTAACCGGAAGGATTGTACTTTCAAATAAAAAAAGAAATTTGAGAAAATATTCAGTAGTTCTTTTTTATAGCATTTTCAAAAAAAAAGTTATTTGGCGGACCCTTTATATTTTGTGTACAATTTCGTACAAAAATATCTGTAAAAAACTGTTCACACATAGTGTGCTTAAGTTTTACGTATTTTCTGTAATATTATACATTTACATACTTTATAAATACACTTTGACATACATTTTTTAGAGTGTATCTTATAAACACATTTTAAATGAATTCTCTTTGGCAGATTTCATTATGTGCGTTACAGGGTTAAATAAAAATTGTGAACTTGTGTATTTTGTAAAGACTCTAATAAATTTAATGTATCCCTTTATCAAATATTCTATAGTGTATAATAAAGTATTGGTAATATTTCTTTATCTGTGTTTGAAAACGGGAAAAAAAAGTTTTGTTTCGTTTTTTTTTTGTTGTTCTTTCTATAACTAAATTAATTTCAAACAACGACAAAGAAAAATAAGTTTAATCTGCTGTTTACATAACAATAAAACAGCAATTTCAAAGGTCAACACTCTGAACCTTTACGCCTTTTTCTGTTTTTGATAATTCACATCGTAAGGCCATCATATTAAAACATTTAATAATAATAATAATAATGACGATGATGTTGATGTTGATGATGCCAATGATGACTTATGAAGTGAACACATGAATGAGCAAAACTCACAACTGAACTTAGCACTGAAGACCTTTTATATGTTTTTTTTTTATATACAAAAAAAAAAGTAATTCGCATATAAAACACTAATTAATTTTATGACTTTTAAAGGACCCCCAAAAATTTACAAGTCTTTTGTCCAAACATTTTTATCATAAAAAGGACTCCAATGATTTGTTATGATTAACTTCACAAAAAAAAGCAAAGTAACTTGAAGTCAAAAAGGAGGTGAAAGTAGAGTTCAGAGCTCACTTCAACACTAACTGTCATAAACATAAACATAAAAACTTAAAAATGTGAGTGTGTGTTAGTAAAAAATAAATTAATTAACGAAATATTTATTCAACCATTCAACACTTACCCTACACTCAGGCAAAAAGTTAGTAGAAAAATCTGTAAAAGGTTTTCAATTCCACTTTATAATTTTTTTTTTTTTACTAAGGTTTAGTACATAATATGTTTTAAGTAACAATTTTTGCTATTCTCATTTTACAAATTACGAAATTTTTACTAATTTTCTTGCTGATTTCAGCAAAACATTTTATTAATTTTACCAACCCAAGTGCTAAAACAAACAACGAATTTTGCTAGTTTTAAGAAATTTTATAAAAAAAAAAATGTATTCGGAATAATTAAAGCCAATAATTACAAAACAAATTGTGCCAAGCATACTACAAGTGGATTATATTTGCATAGCCAATCACCATTCAGGAAAAAAGTTTCATCATATTAACAAAAATGTTTTTGAAAAACCATTTGTCGTGAATTATTAGTCATACTTATGAAGTTTTCATAAATACGACAAAGAGTTTTTAAAAATTGAAGACAAATATTTTAGAGATATTCATCATTTTAAAATTTTCAAAAATAAAAAAAAACTACTCTACTAAACTCAAAAAAATAAGCTACCCAGCAAAACCACACATTACCAAATCATGGGTAAAGTAATGTATCGCCATAGGGCTTCACGCGCTACATTACACCTTACTTCACTGATGAATTTTACAGGCGATGAGCCTAAAAGTAATGGGTGGACTCATTAACATGTAGGGGGTAAAGTAACTGGTTACTTATATGTTTACATGGTGGGAAAAAGTAATGTGTCTTTAAATAGATTTTGATAAAAAAAATGCATAAAAAATTTTTTTTACAAATATATTTTTTTAATTAACGGCCTGTTTTTGTATGACGTGTCACTCAAAATATTCGTGTACATGAGTGAAGAAATTAATTTTGGGGTTCTGTATCGCAAATGTCACTTTGAATTGAGTGAAAACGTAAGATTTGTCGTTTACGTCTCTTTTTTTTAGTTTCCACATTGCGATTTGAAACGTCACCAACGTCAAAAACAGACGTTCACAAAAAAAGTATTCGTCAAAGAAAAAAAGCAATAAAATTTAATATTAAACAAAAAAAATACTTTTTAACAAAACATTTTAAAAAAAAAAGAATAATCATTTTTATTATCATTTATATTTATATTCATTTTTATTTGTAAATGTTTTTGTTTTTTTTTTATACAAAAAACATTTTTATCACCACTTTAATTGTTTTCTAAACAAAATAAGTAAATTTTTTTCAAGCAAAAATCAGCTGTTTTTGTTTATATTTCATTTACAGTGTTGTGTTGCCATATACCAACGAAAAATGAGTTATTTGTATATGAAAAAAGCTAACAAAAACAGAAAAAGAATATCATGGCAATCTCTACTGTTTGACATAATATAAAGCTTTACGTACTCAAACGTAAGTCAGACGAACGAATTATAAAAACTCATTTCCTTACGTATTCGTTCGGGTGCCACACGTATTGTAAAAACAAGCCGTAAATAAATAACTTTTTTTTTATTAAATAACTAACGTGGTCATGCTGGGATTCGAACCTGGGGTCTCTGGTATTTAACAATTAATTAGGCGAGAACAATACCAACTGAGCTATCGATACATATAATATTTTATTGCTTAAAATGTAAATGCGTGGTTGTGATTCGTGTTTTCGTTCGTGATATCAAAATTATACACCTTACCCTCATGCTTACAAAAAATCACAAAGTATTGTGTCTATAAATAGATTTTCAGAAATATATATTAATAATTACTTTACGTTTTTAATTCATGCATTATGTAATTGATGATCGGTAAGTCATTATTTTATGTTTTGAAGTAATGTAAAATGTAATGAAGTATCAGTACAAGGTAAGCGATGAGTGTTCAATTATCGGTAATTCATTACTTCTTGTTGGAAAATAATGATACAGGTAAGGAGTACACATTACCAAGTAATGCATTACTTTATCGCACCCATTACCAAAGTTTTGCTGGTTAGTCGACAAGTTAGTAAAACGTCTTGTAAATCAAGACGATTTTGCGCAAAATTGTTTGCTAAAATTATGTTTTCAGCTTAAATGTTGGTTACACTTATTCAGCACTTAACTGTTTTGAACTAGTGTTTTACTAATATTTTAATAATGTTTTACTTATTTATATTGCTAAAAAATTGTGCATATAAGTACATTAATAGTGTGGACGACAACCAGATTAAAAGATATACGCAGAATGAAGTATATGTCGCGGCATATCAAGATGTAGTGAAGACGAGGAAAATTTTCTATCTGTTTTTCATACATACAACAAAATTGTGGATTGAAGCAACTTAACTATTGTGTTGTCACCGGCTGTCAAAGTAATTGCCTATTAATAAAATTGAATCCAAATTTACTTTTTAAATTTAATAAATATTAAATGTGTATTTGTAAAATACATGCGTATAGCGATTATTAAAGTAGTGTTGGTCAAATTGCAGAGAAATATAGGTTCAGATAGACAGAGTAAAGTAATAGACAAGAACATACATATAGAGTAATTTTTTATGTTTCCTTTTTTGTTTCCTTTTTTGTTGTTAGCAAAAAAGGGTTGTACGATATATGCCATATTTTTAAAATTTAACAAATTTTAAATGTATATTTGTAAAATACATGTTTATAGCAATTATTAAAGTAGTGTTGGTCAAATTGCAGAGAATGTACGATATATGCCATATTATTCGTTTCTATAATTATCTACGGCATTTGTCTTCCTTTAAAAGATTCCATCATTTAGACAACCATTGATGTAAGTAGTTGAAAAATAATTTGTTTATGTTATATATAATTATTTTTACATATTTTCAAATATTACATCAATTCACGTCGCCAGTGTGGGAGTATGAAGATATTCGTATTTTGTAACGTATAATAAATTATTTTTAAAACAATCACAAAAAAATGTTTAATATTCAAGCAAATAAATTAAATAAAATAAATCTAGTCTCCAAAATTTTAGAGTTTTTTTTTCAATCTACTAATATTTAGCAAAAATTTTGCTAACTTTTACCAAGTAGTTTTTAATTTTTAATCAACGAAGTGTATGCCAACATTTGTGTAAAACTTTCTATATATTATCAAAATCTGATCGATCAAAACAAGTGTTTTCCAATTACATACAATCGAAAATATGCTGAATTTTATTACGGTTTCACTTAAAACATAATTTAGGCAAAAACAACACTTTGAAGCAAAAACGTTTGGTGTAAATATTTATATTTGTAGTTGTATTGTAGTTGTAGTAGTAGGGGAACTCAATCGGTTAACCGCTACTCGATAAATCGATAAATTTTGGATTTGGTCTTTCACCCTTTTCCTTCATTCGGATCTATATACAACTTAATAAGATAAAAAAAAATAATCAAACAACTATCTGTCTTCCAAACTGTAACGAATTTGCTACTGCAATTTTTAACGACGGTGAAAAAATAATATAACTTTATTTCTAAATAAAAAAGCAGTCATTTGTGGAAGAAATTTCAGTCTGTCCACATTTGTAGTTCATTTACAAAAAACAAACCACATCAAATAACTGCACTATGAATTTCCAATCATTTAATCAGTTTTTTGTTTTATAGTTACAAGCATTTGACTAAAATTTAGTAGCGCTAACTAATTTATTCTACTAATTGCATTGCACTAATATTATTTAAAATTTGTAATGCTGATTTTAGCAAAATGATTTTAAATTGCAGTTTACTACAATTTTACTAAAAACTAGAAGCGGTTACTAATCCGTATTACTAATTTCATTGTATTAATTTTACTAAAACTTAGAAGTATCTACTAATTTGTTCTACTAATTTCATTGTACTTCAGTTCAGCAGACATGTGTTGCTAAATTTAGTAAAAAAAAAAATACCGCAAGGCTCAAAATAGTTAAGTTTCACGTAATAACAGCAAAATTTTCCGTATCCATTACAAACTTTTTTTTCTTAGTGTAGGGTGTCCCTTAAAAATAGATTTGTTATTTCACATCCCAGTTGTAGAGCAACTGGTTTTAAATGGAAGAAATCGTAGAAGTGATCGGACTTCAGAGCCAAACAACAAAAATCGAATTATTGATTATTCAATGAAAATGAAAATTATTCAAGTTCGGGGCCATACTCTATATTTCTAATAATATTGTCCTAACAAATAATCTATTGAGTTTTTGTTTTCAAATTTTTCAATTGACCACTTTCAGGAATGTGTTAATAGATCTATTTTGGGAATTTTCTAGGTTCCCATCATCAGAACGCGTTTTGAAAGAAGTGACAATCCCATGCAAAACATCAAAAATTCATATAACCTAGTTTTCCCAGCTAATTAGAACTAATATACGATCTCGGAGTTAAAGATTATCACCATTGGTCAAAAATAAATTAAAAACTTGTTCGTTATGTTCAAGCTCTACCTTTGGTACAATACAGTATGGCCTCGAACTTGAATAATTTTCATTTTCATAGCACAATTAAAGGTCGAAAAACATAATATTTATTTTTAATAAAATTATAACAAACTTCCCAGCAAAACTTTGGTAATAGGTGCGATAAAGTAATGCATTACCTTGTAATGTGTTTTCCTTACCTGTATCATTATTTTCCAACAAGAAGTAATGAGTTACCGATAATTGAACACTCGTGGATTACCTTGTAATAATACCTCATTACATTTTACATTACTTCAAAACATAAAATAATGACTTACCGATCATCAATTACATAATGCATGAATTATAAACGTAAAGTAATTATTAATATATATTTTTTAAAATCTATTTATAGACACATTACTTTGTGATTTTTTGTAAGCATAATGGTAAGGTGTATATTTTTGATATCACGAACGAAAACACGAAGCACAACAACTCATCTACATTTTAAGTAATAAAATATTGTATGTATCGATAGCTCAGTTGGTAGAGTTCTCGCCTAACTAATTGTTAAATACTAGAGACCCCAGGTTCGAATCCCAGCATGACCAAGTTATTTATTTAATAAAGAAAAAAGTTATTTATTTAATTAAAAAAAATATCTGTAAAAAAAATTTTATGCATTCTTTTATGAAAATCTTTTTATAGACACATTACTTTTTCCCACCATGTAACCATATAAGTAACCAGTTACTTCACCCTCTACAAGGCAATGAGTTACTTTGAGGCTCATCGCCTGTAAAATTCATCAGTGAAGTAACGTGTAAAGCAATGCATGAAGCCCTATGGCGATACATTACTTTACCCATGATTTGGTAATGTGTGGTTTTGCTGGGTTATAATTGATTATTTAGACAAAAATTAAACAAAATATGATGTGGTCATATTAGAATTTATTTGTTGCTTTTCAAAAAGTTTGATCATTTTCATTATAGACAATACCATTGTTTCATTAGCATCACCCAAATCTTCAGTTGTCTGCAAGAGAAAAAGATAATTGGCTTGTATTTTTAATACAAAAATTAAAACATTTTGGAATAATTATAGTCTAGTCAAATTAAAGTGATATTTTTCCGAAAATTATTAAAAATTTGATGAAAATATTCAAATTTGCTTCAACTTTTGACAAAATAATCAAATTTTATAAAGTGTTCTCGAAAGGAGTCGTCCCACACACAAAAACGAATTATCATTATAGCAATTTATGTTTTTTGCTTAAGTAACAACTATTATATTATAAAAATAGCACTCGACATCTCCATATTACGCATTTTTAAACATCATTAAAATTAATTTTACAAAAACACATTTTTGGCTTATCATATTTGTGCGTTATGTTTGATTCCAGGCTCTAGTAGGTTAATGATATCCGATTAAGTCAGAATGCCATATTTAAATACATAACAATACTTTTATCAAAAATCGGCCATTGTCGGCCGTAATTCGGCAGGGGTTAAGGATTTAAAATCGATTTCATATCGATTTCTTCTATTGGCAACCATTTGCCATAAAACGTTATAAAGGACGAAAAACGACAAATCGCTTCTTAATGGACATTCTAACTTACACATACAAAAAACAAAACTAATAAAGTTTTTCAAACACTCTCAACTGCTACTGGCTACTACAGTTTTTGAAATAAACATATTAAGTTTTGCCAAACAACCA
The DNA here is from genome assembly GCA_021234595.1 of Delia radicum. Lineage (NCBI taxonomy): Eukaryota > Metazoa > Arthropoda > Insecta > Diptera > Anthomyiidae > Delia > Delia radicum. The sequence goes on along the minus strand of CM037852.1, from coordinate 231,206,590 downwards.
GACAAATGATAAAAAAACAAGCCATTAAAACTCTTACGCCCGTATTCATAAAAAATCTTAAAACTCTATTCATAAACGAATATTAGCTTAAAATACCTATTTTAAGACATGCGTTAAAGTTAATATTCGTTTATGAATACAGTTTTAAAGCTAATATTTATGTTTTAACTGAAATGTATTTGAAATGATGTTTAATATTGTTTATGAATACGGGGGTTAATGTTAGTAAGGAGAAATTAAATTGGACGTTTATAGAGCCATCATCAACATCATAGTGTTTAAAAACTTTGTGTTGTGGAGTCAGTGGGTGACTGAGTGAGATTGGTTGCTAGCTATGAGCAGCAGAAGAAGCAATAAAAAAAGCTTTAGAAGTGCCTTTGGGTGTGCAAACATTATTATTTGTCAATCTAAAAAGTCAATATTTGTATAAATTGTGAACTCATTTAAAAATGAAAAACATCAAACAAATATTGATGGGTTTTTACTTTTTATTTTTTTGTTAACACACACACATACACACTAGGGTGTCCCATGTCGCACTTTTTTGTTTAAGCTTAATTTTTAATGCTTATGTGTTAAAGTATTTTCGAGATATTTTGGAAGAGGTTTAGAGGTCGCGCAAATAAATTTTTCCCACAAAAAATCGAGATTTCACGTTTTCTTAATTATACTTTTAACTTGGTCAGAAACCAAAATTTTATTAGCTTCTGAGTCTACACGTTTAATTAAAATATCCAAACTTTATTTTTATATGCATAAATCATAAGTTTCGCCAATGCTTTTGTACATTTACATACACTTAGAATACTATGTAGGTAAAGACCACTGCAAATGTAGTTTAAAAAAATGAAATTTCACTTAAAGACAGGACGACTTACATTTCAGTAAATTCAACTAAAATTGTCATTTGATTTTCAGTGTTCAAAAAATAAACCACAATTGTAGTAAAAATTAACCATGTCAGTAAAAAATAAACAGACATTTTTTATTTTTTTAAATAACGAAAAACTGTTGTAAAAAATTAATGTAAAATCCTAAAACAGTCATTTGTTGTGGTTTGTTTTTTTTTTAAATGAACTAGTAACAAATTTTATTTGTTCTACAAATGACTGACATTAACATTAAAAATAAAGAAACTGTATTACAACCCAAACAATTACATGTTTTTAAAAAAGAAGTCTCCTGAGTGTACCATACCGTATATTACTTTTTTGGTAATTTTTGCATCCATTTTGAAATTAACGCTTTATAACTTTTAAAATTTCAACGAAAATTGAAAAAACTATTGATGCAGCAGTTTAAGAGATTTGTAAATTCTAAATAATTAAAAAAAAAAATTGTATTTGCTCTTGCTTTTCCAGAGTTATGCGACTTGATAGCTTTGTGCCCATTGTAACTTAATAATATTATAATCTCTTTTGGCATCGAATTTGCTTTAAACTTTGAATTATGTGATTTTTCGTGTTTCGCAGACTAATCAGTTTTGATATGTGTTATCTGGAGTGAGAAAAGAAAAACTGAACGCAAATATATTTATATTTATTTATACAATATTTCAGGTTTCGCAAATTCGTAATTTGCGATATTTATTATCCAGAGCGAAAAAAAAAGTACTAAACTCACAAAATCTCATTATTCAAAGTAGAAATGGGTACGTAATTTTTCTCACGTTCATGAGAGAAAAATTCCACTCACGCACAATCACTCACGAGAATTTTTTCTACTCTCACTAAAAAAAAATGTTGATCACGTGCCCATCTCTAATTCAAAGTTTAAAACAAATTCGATGTAAATCTGGCAAATAGCTTATAACATTCTTAGTTTTATACAATGGGTATATTTTATTTAATGGTTATAACTCTGGAACAGTAAGAGCAAATTAAAATAGTTTTTATACAAAATTATTTAGGATTTATACATTTTTTAAACAGCATCATTAGTTTTTTTAATTTTCGTAGAAATGTAAAAAGTTATAAAGCGTTATTTACAAAATTTATTCAAAATTAAGAAAACAAATTAAATATATGGTGCGCAAATGTACCATATTTGGGATTTTTTCATTATCATTGAAATTTCATTAGCATTAGTTCACTAATGAAAAAAAGTGGAGTGTTAATTTCTTTACATAGGAATCAGAGAACGGTTTGAGTGCCTTATTTCATGCTTTTGACTGCAATCACAAAAAATGAGTGCATTGTTGTCAACTTACATCATTTCAATAAAGCAACAATCGACAGAATTGAGAAAAGTGAGTGTAACGAAAATCATGCATTGCATTGCTTGTCTAGTGTTAACCTCACTTAACACTCACGAAAACAACAAATACACAACGATTGGTATGAATGGTCTCAATGCTAAATGAATAAAACGTTAACAAATTTTTTTGTGAAACATATTACTGTATTAAGAAAATTAAAAATGTTTATAGATATTTCATGTTTAATAAAATAAACAAAAATTTATACATATTTCATGTTTAATAAAACTAAAAAAAATTATTATTATTGCTGCAGGTCAACGAATACTACGCGAATGTTGTGATTGATTTCATATTATTCATGTGTCATCATTTCATTTTATTTCATTGCTTGACATGTAACGGCATTATAAAAATGAATGTTAAAAAAGCATTCAACAAAAACAATGAATGGAATAAACAGCAACAGCATAAGCTGTTGTTGTTGAATAAAAGCAATGCAAAAGCAATGAATGTATGAATGGTACCATTCCATTCTGTTCTCTGATAGGAATGGTACTGAGATCGATAGAAATTGTAACACTGAAAACGAAAAACGAAATGGAACGAGGAACTTACTTTCTATTATCCGAGTATGTTTATTTGTATTAATTAAAAATAAACAAATCACCCTGTGGCTGTTTTATAAAAATTGATCACTCGTGATCTCTCCCGGACCTAGCCCATTTATATTATAAGGGTGTACTTGCCATTTTAGAAAATGGCTAGTATCTCGAAAGCGGACAAAATTTGTGCAAAACTTAACCTAAGTAACACGTTCCGATAATTCAAAGATGTTAAGTGTTACGATTCCCCTAGTTCCCCGATTCATTCCAAATCGTTCCAATTTAGGCCAATGTTTCATTTTATTGTCGTAGTGATTAGATTGGTATTGTCACTTATGTATTTGGGTAAACAATTATGACACCATGTGGCTGTTTCAAAAAAAGTTAATCTCGGGATCTTTTGCGGACCTTGTCTATTTGTATTATGAGGTTAATTAATACTGATGTGGAGCAAAAATTATGTTCGTTTGAGGTACAGGCCATTTCGAAAAGACAGCCATTTTGTAAAATGGCTGGTATCTCAAAACTAAACAAGATATCGCAAAACGTACAACATTTATGGAAAACTTAAGTCACGTTACAAGTTCCGATAACTCAAATGTGTTAAGTGTTCCGATTTCACTCGTTCCCCGGCTCATTCCATATCGTTCCAATATTCCTTTTCATTATCGGAGTGATTAGATTGGTATTGTCACGTATTTGGGTAAACAAATAATTAGAATACGCTCTCGGGATCATTCCCGGACAATTTGCATTATGAGTGTTACCGGCCATGGTAAAAAATTTCTAATATCACGGAATATATGAAATTATTTTTATTTTATTACAAAAAAGCATACCATTGCAACAAGAAGAAGTCTTTTCAACAGCACATGGAAAAATAATGTTACAAAAAAATTGTGTTTTTTTAAAAAAGTATTTAAAATTAAACTTAAACAATTATAGTATTATCATAAAAAAATTAAAATAAAAGTTGTGAAAAAAAAAAAATTTTTTGACACTAGTGAAATGCATATTGTTACAAAAAATAAATAACTTTCATATTACATAAAAAATTAATTTTAGAAAGAAAAAAAAAAATATATATGTATATTAAAGTTTTGAATAATTTAATTTTAATTTAAAGCTTTTGTCAGCTAAAATGTTTAAAAATTTCACGTTTAAAATGCTTTGCATTGCTTGTAGTTTGAATATTATGAGGTAGGTGGTTCCAAAGATGGATAGTGTTTATAAAAAAGTGTCTTTTTGATATTTGAGAATGATGAATGATTGTTCTAATTTTATTCCCCCTGTTTGATTGGAAAAAATTCAGTCGTTGGTAGAGGTAGTCTGGGTTTTTAGTGTATATTACCTTATGTAAAAAAATCAAAGAACGACATTTTAGGAAATTATCGAACGATATGTTGTAAATTTGTTTTAAGTACCGAGATATTCTTGCAAAACGTTTAAGTCCGAAAATATATCTGGCAACATTATTGAATGTAACATTAAGTTTTTTCTTGCATAATGAATCGCAGTTTGAAAAAAGTTCACAGCCATACAATAGTGTTGGCAACACATAAGTTTTTGCTAACATCATACGAATCTTTAACGGAGTACAGTGTTGAGTCATCCATAAATTTCTTAGCATCGCTATTGTCCTACCGCATACCATGTTCACATGATCTGACCAATCAAGTTGTTTGTTAAATACTACACCGAGATTTTTTGCAGTGTCAACCAGTTCAATTGCAGTATTATTTATGTGGATTGATGGTAATGGCGTTAAATTAGGGTTGCGCTTGCATATCATTATTGCCTTTGTTTTCCTGGCATTAAGACAAAGACCATTTCTAGAAGCCCACATATTTACTATAGCCAGATCTTTATTTAATTTATATATGCATTCAACGATTCCAGATGGTTCGCAGCTAATGTAAAGTTGTACGTCATCCGCATACATTTGAAAACCACAGTGTTCAAGTTGAGAAGGCAAATCATTTGAATATATGGCATATAATAGGGGTCCAAGTATTGAGCCCTGTGGCACCCCTCTAGATAGAGAACAAATACTGGATGTTCTAGTATCATGGTATACGGATTGGGATCTACTGCACAAATACGAATACATTAGTTTTACAGCTGTCGATGAAAAGTGACACATATGTTTGAGTTTAAGACAAAGAACTGTGTGATCTACTGTGTCAAATGCTTTAGAATGGTTCAGTAAAACTAGAAATGAGATCTTGTTATCATCAATTTTAATAAGTAGGTCCTCAGACACATCAGCCAAAGCTGTGAGGCAACTGTGTTTAGGTCTGAATCCCGATTGCTTATCAGTTAGTAAGGAATTCGCGTAAAGGTACTGGCTTATCTGCGTGTGAATCAGACGCTCAAAACTTTTGACATATAAGGCAAAATTGCGATAGGACAATAGCCCTTATCTGATTTGGGGATTGGTATAATCTTAGCATGTTTCCAAGAAGTGGGGTAAAAGGATGTAGTTATTATAGTGTTAAATATATGTGTTATGTGTGGTAGAATGTACGTAAGTATAAGTTTTATGAATTTTGGGTGAATACCGTCATGTCCTATTGAATCAGATTTTATACTTAAAAATGATTCCATCACGTCTTTCTGTGTAAAATGTATGAATGAAAAGCTGCCATCATCCGTGTTAGAATTGTTCGGAAGTATATTATTGTAATAATCAATATCTGCAACAGGCATATGCATATTTACGAATGAAGAGTTTAATTGATTAACATCGATATTATTTTCTGATATTTATTTCTTTTGTTTATAATTCCCATATTACGTATTTCCTTCCATTTCTTATTCGTACTAACTGCAGTATTAAATTTGTCTTCGTAAAATTTAGATTTACTGATTTTGTGATATCACAAAACGGACAACATTTTTGGAAAACTTAACCTACATAACACGTTCCGATAATACATTCGTAACAAGTTCCGATAATAAGTTCCGTAACATGTTCTGATTCCACTCGTTCCCCGTTTCATTCAATATCGTTCCATTTTAGACCAATTGTTTCATTCTATAATCGGAAACCCTGTGGCTGTTTTTTAAGAAATTGATCTCTCGGGATCTTTCTCGGACATAGCATATTATGAGGGGTTACTTAATCCTCCTGTGAAGCCCTGATGTCATCGATATTCACCATTAGATTTTCGAAAATCTTATCTGACAATTGCAATTTGTTTGCAATTGTTAATTAATGCATTATTAATGGTAATAAAATTTAAAATGATTGCCTTTAATCAATCAAATCAAATCAATGAACTTCATTATCATTAATTAAAAAAATGCTAATGAAAATAATTTCATTTCAATTGATAACATTGAAATTGTAATGAAATCATTAATTAATTAGCCAATTCAATTAATGAGCCCCATGCATGAAATGTACAAAAGCATTGCCGAAACTTATGGTTTATGCACATAAAAAAAATTGTATATTTTTCTTTAATAATATTGACTTAGAAGCTAAGAAATTTTGGTTTATTGACCAAGTGATAAAAAATCGATTTGAGCGACCTCTAAACCTCTTCCCAAAAATTTGAAAAAACCTCAAAATTACTTTACCCCATAGGTATTCCAAATAAGCTTGAGCACCCATGGAAATCGAAAAACAAAAACAAAATTTTGGGACACTCTTATACATACGCACCTCCCTGATGAATATGATGGAATTCAATATATTTTAAAAATGAAATCACTTTTAATAAAATATATAATAGAAAAGGAAGTATGCTAGAACAAACTTTAACAATATAAAACGATAACATAAAAATATATTATTTTATATCCTTCCCTGTAAACAAAACGACACATCGAATATAATTCCCAATAGTAACACGGCATGACATCAAAAAAATTAATAAGGTTCTCACAATCAATGCTGTATTTTTCGGGCAAGCTGATTTCAGCTGATTTATTTTTTGATGTATGGTACAGTTCAAAAAATCACGCTGTTTTTTATATACAAAAATTTGCAAATGCAATAAAATTGGTATGTATCTTTCTGTTGAAATGTTGAAACACACGAACAGTATTCATGTTTATGGTACATTTTCCAAAGCTGGAAATTAAACTGGCTTTTAAGCGTTTATCGCTAAGAAATTAATCGAGCAAAACTAACAAAAAGCTAGCTTTTTGCTACATATTTGTCAGAAAAAGATCAAAAATTAAACTTTTGGTTGTAATTTTTTAAAATTTAAAAGTAAAACTTTTGGTTTTTTAAATTTTTGGCGATTTATCTAAACTTTTGCGATTTTTCTTTTACTTGAATTCTGACGATTAATCACATATATTTTTAAAGTTTTAGCGATTTTTTTTAATTTTGGCAATTATTTTCCAATTTTCGAGTTTCTTATGGCAATTTTTGTTAATTTCGGAAACTTTTAGGACTTTTTGAAATTTTGGCGATTTTTTTCAAACTTGGGAGTTTTTTCAAATTTTTGCGATATTTTTATATATTAGCTTTTTTTGTTTTTGGAGATTTTTTGAAAACTTTGGCTTCTTTTTTCTAATTTTGACGTTCCTTTAATTTTGGCGATTTTGTTTTCAATTTTGGTGATTTTTTTAAATTTTGTAATTTTAAAATTTTTTTATTTTAGCTAATTTTGTAAGAGAAGAAAAATGTTTTTAATGGAATCGCATTTTTAAAATTAGCATTTGGGTCTTAATGTTACTGTGGTAGCCGTACCGTTGTTATGAGAAATTATTGAAAGCCAACCCTGATTTTTTTTTATTTGTCTGTAAATTTCCATACAAAATATTGGAAAAAGTTGAAATTTTTTAGCGACCTTAAAACGTCATTCGATTTCTCTGAAATTTGGATCATATGTTAGTGATGTAAATACACAACGATCCAGCCTAAAGCATCACATATCGGACTACCTTTAGTTTCTTCATACGATTTGGATGCATCCTAATATTCTAATGTGGTAAATATAATTTAAAATTTTCTATATATTTTTTGCTTCAAAATTAAAGTTGTGGGCGTTGTGGTGTAATGGTTAGCGCGTTTGATGGTCCCGGGTTCGATTCCCGATGACGACAACATCAATTTAGAAAAATAATATGTATGAGTTTTCTATCACTTATATGTAGCGCTGCGCCCACCTTCGGTGTTCCCATAGCACTTAACCCCACCAAAGTAAAATAATGAATCAGGGCTATGAAACAGAAAGCTTCAATAAATTCGCCAACTTGCCAACTGTTCTAAGACTTATCATCTCGCGCAATTACAGTGTTGCCATGTTTGAAGCCCTTCATCTTTCACCACCTTTCATCTCTCCACTAACCCCTTTCCAAAGAAAGCAACACATTAATTAATAGGAAGAATTTCCTTAGTGTTGCTTCTCTTAAAAAAAAAATATTTTCAGACCTACGCTCACACTTCCTTAGAAAATTTTCAATTTTGTCAATACCAGACATGGGACATAGTACCAAAATTTGTGTATTTACATGTAATTGGGTGTAATTGAGTAATTTTCCTGTAATTAAATACACAGATGTTGTAACTAATCCCCATATTTGGTATTAAAAATTTTACAAATTTTCCAAAGAAGGCGATTAAGCTCAAAAGTGTGAGCATAGGTGTGATATTATTATAGATATAAAAAAATTTCACAAGTGAGTGATTGTGAAATGTAATTGACATCGCCCCAGTTTGGTTCTTTCCCATTTAGTTTATTGTAAATTTTACAGGTATTAAAGTGTTTCCCTCTTTTTTTTATATTTTTTAGTTTAATGTTAACACCAGATAAATTTTGTTTAATGTTTTAGTTAGTAAAATTTTGAGGGAGTGACTATTTGAAATTAATTCAATCAAATATTTATTTAGTATGTGGATTATTACTATGTTTAAAATGATTTTTTTTTTATTAGAGATCAATTTTTTTATATTTCATTTAGTTTTTATTATGTTATTTTTTTGAAATAACCAACCTTGAGCTGCATGTACTCGTAAAATATAAAATAGAAAATGACAGCTGACGTTTTAACTGACATAACCTACAAAATGGAAAATATAGTTATAGTGAAAGCTCTATATAAAGATTTTTGCATCGTATGCATGATGCTGAGAAAACAAGCGATGGAAGTGTTATTTGAGAATATAACCCGCAGCAAAATTGTTATACTTGTATATAAAGTGACATAATTGATAATCATAGCGGTGAGATGAAGTGTTTCAAAAAATAATAAAAACTTATTCTTAAAAATGGCTAAGGAATATTTGAAAAAGTGAAGCTTACACATATTTGCAGTCTAGTTTAAATGGCACAATTTTTATAAGAATGGCAAATTTGAAATTTATCTTAAGGTGTTTATCCCCTTTAGTAGTCAGTAAGAACAAAAATTTAAACAATTATTTAAAAAAAAAAAAAAAGAAATTGTTTAAAAAATATTTTTCTGATACACTCAAGTAAAAAAGTTTCATCATAATGATGAAACTATTTCATAAATCGTTTGTCATCAATTACTCACCTTATTTATGAAGTCTTCGTAGATATGATGAAGAGTTTCATAAAAATGTATATCAAATGTTGCATAAATCTTCATAATTTCATAAAAAAAAGTTTCACAAGCCGTGTAAACATATTTTTTGTTTGTTTTCATATCGATTGAAATTAAGAATTTCCATTTGAAATTTACAAATCATTAACAGAATTGAAGGGCTTGTTGTTAAAACTTGATAAGCCACATTTACTGATGTAAAACTACCCGCTGTTTTCTAGACATCTCTTGATTAATTTTTGATACAAGTCTTGCTTAAACAATTATTACAAATACATAGACTACTGTAATTGTTATATTTTATACATATGGTTAGCCTCTAAAAGCCCAAATACTAATTAAAAATTAAATGTGGCTTATCAAGTTTTTACAAGAAGCCCTTCAATTTAAGATTTTTTTTTTTGAAATTAAAGAAATGTAATATATAATTTAGATTTTTTATTTAAAATTTAGAATCTGTCCTAACATCAATTGAAAGTCAGAAATTCTACTCATTTAATGTGTTCTAAATTTCACATTATATTTTGAGAACATAAATATAATTTTTATAAATGTTCGTGGAAATTCTTAATTCAATTAATGTTTTTAATTCAAATAGAAAATTTTTAAACTAATATTATTTTTTCGGAATTTTAATAAAATTTAATATCGATTGATATTTTCTAAATTTCAATTTCAAATTCTGGGTTTTAATTTATATATTCTGAATTACAGTTGCAGTAATATTGGGTTTTCAAAATAACACATTAAAAATTGGCAATAGCCTTTATCGTATTTGTACTCTAGGAAAGAACATTGTTCATTTTATAAAAGTTTATGGCTTTGCTTCATCATATTAATAAATCGTCATATAACATTTATGAAACATTTCATGAAAACTATAAAACTTCTTCAAATTTATGAAACATTTCATAAATATCTGTCATCAATTTGATCTTTTATGACAGAACATCATCATATATATGAAGTGTTACATAGGACGAAAACCAATGAAGTTTTCTTCATATTTATGAAGTTTTTCATAAATATGATGAAGCTTCTTCCCCCGAGTGTAGAATGACGAAGTAGTGTACATTATTTTTTTAATTATAATTTATTTTAGAAATGTTGAGGTCAAGAAGAAAAATTACAAAGAACGGTCTTAGTTTACTTCCCCTTTACAATTAGTTTACTTCCCCTTTACAATTAAACCCAATTAAACAAAAAGCGTTTATTGTATATCCACCACAGGTAGAGCTTGCACATAACAAACAAGTTTTCAATTTATTTTTGATAATCTTTAACTTCGAGCTCATATATTAGTTCTCATTTAGTGGGAAATCTAGGTTATATGAATGTTTGATGTTTGCTTGGGATTGTCACTTAATTCAGAACGTGTTCTGATGATGGGAACCTAGAAAATTCCCGAAATAGTTCTATCAACACAATCCTGAAATTGGTCAATTAATAAATTTGAAAACAAAAACTCTATAGATTATTTGTTAGGACAATATTCTAATAAAGAAATGTAGAGTACGGCCCTCGAACTTGAATAATTTTCATTTCCATAATATAATTTATTGTTTGGACCACCATGAGAACCCTATACTCAGGGAAAAAGCTTTATCATATTTAGGAAAATCTTCATAAATATGAAGAAAAACTTTATTGATTTTCGTCCAATGTAACACTACATAAATATGATGAAGTTGTGTCATTAAAGAGCAAATTGATGACAGACTTCTGAAACATTTCATAAATATGATGACGAAGTTTCATAACTTTTTATGAAGTTTTAAAATAGGATGATGCTGCTTTATAAGCTTTTATGCAAATGTTTCATAAATATTTTTTTTTACCTCAATTAAAGTTAAAAATACTAAAAATATATTCCAAATTATTAAAAAAAAAAAAAGCTATTCATTTCTAATTGAATTTTTGTTGTTTGCGGAATTTCAACAATTAAAGTTATTGAATCGGTGGGTTTCGTGATTAAAATGGGTTTTTATTTTTTGTGTGTAAGTAGGATAACTCGAAAGTGTAAAATCCGTCCAAACAATTCATTGTGTTTTCTTTGACTTAGACTTCAAAGCAAAAAGTCTGCAAATTCAGCAATATTTTTGCTGATAGGGTCCTTGCATAAAAATTGCTAATACATATTAGCAACTAAATATAAGACAGCTCCTATATGCAGATGATATTGTGATATTGGCTGAAGAAATAGAAGTTCTGCAGAACATGATTGACAAACTATCCAATTACTGTGATTTTTGGAATTTGGAAGTCAACCTAGCTAAGTCAAAGATCATGGTGTTTAGAAATGGTGGCAAATTGTCAAGAAGAGAAAAATGGCTGTTCAAAGGTGAAGAAATAGATATAGTGAACGAGTACAATTATCTTGGCATGGTTTTGACCCCTAAAATGGTTTTTACGAAACACGTTCAGAAAAGAACCGGTTCTGCAAAAAGTAGTATAAACGCCACATGGAATTCATTTTTAAATAAGAATAATATTACAACAAAGACAAAATGTCACTTATTTGGTGCAGTAAGTCGAGCCATTCAATCCTATGGTGCTCAAGTTTGGGGATATACTCATTTTGAGGAAGTGGATAAATTACAGAGGTATTTCCTCAAAAAAGTTCTTAAACTTCCAACTCAACTCCAAACTATGCATTAATGCTTGAGTCGGGTCTGGAAGATTCTCATTTATATACATTTAATATGAACTTACGCTATATAAGTCGTACTCTCTTCAAGTTCCCAGAGCTACGTCTTCCTCATAAATTAAGTTTAAAAATACTACAAAAACAAATTTTTTGGGCAAAAGGTTACAATGATATGGGAAGAAACAGGAACGTTCAATGGCAGTCTGGTATTACCTTTGAAGAGTGGAATGAAAAACAATTATACATATTAATAACATTAAAAAAGCAATATCATGAGGAGCGTTTGTCAAGAGCTACACAAACTCAATCATTTTATAAAAACGTAAATTCTACAAGGGTGCAAAACTACTTCATGAATATGAATAATCAACAAAATGTTACGTGGATTTTTAAAGCTCGCAGTGATTTAATCCTTTTAAATGGCACAAGGTTTTCTGGAAGAAGCAGACAAGAATGTTCTTTATGTAATACCAACGAAGTAGAAAACATACAACACTTTATGTGCCGATGCCCCATTTTAAAAAGCTTCAGGTTGCAATATTTTAATAACGTAACAATATCAGAAGAAGCTTTAGTAAAAATCTTAGACGGTGAACTATTTAATTACGAAATACTTGTAAATTATATTATCAACGCATTAAAATATAGAAAAATTCTGATAGATGAATTCAATTATTAATTCAATTGTTATATTTAGAAATTTATATGAGTTATATTTAGAAATTTATATTTTTAAGCCACTTTTTCCGGCTAACGACAATGTCAAAGACGTATGTAAATTCTTTTTTCTTTAATTTTTAAGAGAAATCTTTGTATTAAACTTTTTTGAAAATAAAGAATTACTACTACTACTATTAGCAAAAAAATTAGTAAATTAAACAAAATGTTGCTGAATTTGCAGATTTTTTGCTTTGGAGTGTAAGTCAAAGAAAATACAGCGAATTTTTGGGCGATTTTTACATTTTTGAGTTATCCTACTTACACTCAAAAAATAAAAACCCATTCCAATCACGAAAGCCACCAATTCAATAACTTTAATTATTGAAATACCGCCACCAACGAAAATTCAATTAGAAATTATTAGCTCTTTAATTGAACTGTTTTTTTTTTTAATAACTTTTAATTTATTTTTAGCCTTTTTTTTTTGTTTAAAAAAAATGGTTAGCAAAGTTTTAGTCAGTAGCTTGCTCGCAAAAAAATTGCGAATGTTAGCAAGCTGATTTTTAGCAGCAAAATTAGTAGATTCAGCAAAAGTTTTTCTAACATTTTGTTGCTTAAAAATTTTCCTTGCTGGAAATCTTAAAAAAATGTTGTGATTATTTTGAAAATAATTTACAATACGTTACAAAATATAAAAATGTTCATACTCCCATATTGACGACATGAATTAATTTAATATCTGTAAATATATATAGAAATAATTATATATTATAACATAAACAAAACTATCTATCAACTAATCAATGGTTGTCTAACCATACAACACTTTTTTGCATTAAGAAAAGGAAACATAAAATATTAACTTAAATATGCATCCGTGCCTTTCGCTTTAGTCTGTCTATCTGAACGTATATTATTTTGAAGTTTGACCACACTACATTAATTATCACTATAAAGATTAGTTTACAAATACGAATTTAATGCTTATTAAATTTAAATATTAATTTTTTCTGTAATTTAATGTAATTTCGAGCAAAAATAAAAGTTCAGTTTTTTTTCAAAAATATATTAAAATAATTTTTGTTTATTTTTGAAAGCGTTTGTTATGAAAAGCTCATAACAAACGCTGAAAAATGTGAGGAATCCCTATAATCCCTATAGCCTTCATAGGAATTTTTAATATCAATAAATGTAAAAACTAGAAGATAAAAAAGTTGTTTAAATAAATAAAAGTCAAAAAAATACTTCTATTTTTGCTCAAAAAAATCAAAGTCAAAAAAAAAAACTTTGATTTTTGCTCGAAAAAATAAATGACACAAAAGAACTTTTATTTTTGCTCAAAAAAATAAAAGTAAAAAAATAACTTCTATATTTGCTGGAAATAATAAAAGTCACAAAATAACTGTTTGCATTTCACTTTAATGATAAAGGGCATAAGAATTAAGGTCCCTGCTACAAACAGTAATCTGCATAATATTCTCAGTGTAGTAGTCCTTAAATAGAACTTAAATCGCTTGAGCCTCATTCATGTCCAGTTGGTCCAACCGTATGCTAACTCCTGCTATTACCAGTCACGGAATATGTACTTTACATTCAACTGACTAAACATTCCACAAGGGTAATCACAATTAATTTTTATTATAATTTTTTAAAACTGCCATACATCGTTGAACGCTTTTAATGAACACCCCTTCAGTGTTTCAGTAGCAAACCTCAATGTAATCCTTTGGGATTAGTAATGTTTGTTTTTAATAACTTTCAATATACAAAAAGAGTTGACAAAATCTTAAAATAATCTCGAATCTCAAGACTTTGTATCGATAATATATTCAAGATAAAGAAACAACATAACAATCATAATAACTGATAAGTGAAGTGTATTAAAACAATAACTGTAACAAAAATTGTAATCAAAAGTCAGCATTTGTACTCAATTTCTCACAATTTGCATAAAAAAATACAGTTCATTTAAATCTAATGCCAATGTAAATATATAATACACAAGGACTCGGAATATACAAAAAAAAAGCAGTTCATGCACACAAACACACACACTCACACATATATACAATATAACATTTGGAACCTTATATACATGTATAGTTATGTATGTTGTATATATGTTAATACAGTTACAGTTATGCAAGTGTGTGTGGATTTGTACTCGGATGGATTCCCAGGTAGAATTTGGAGGCGCTGTCAAAGCGTATGTTTTCAATGGTACAAAAATATAAGCATTTTCAGAGCGTTAGTTTCCAATGGTATGAAATAAAAGCATTATGAAAGCATTATTTTGGATTGCTTTTGAAACGTTCTCAAAAAGTACTTTGGTAGTTAATTACATACAACTCTTTATAAAATACAAGCACTTTAAAACATTGCTTTAAAGCATTTTTTTAAACGTTTGCCAAAAGTACTTTAGCAGTACTTCTTTTACAAAATTATATATCCGATTAAAAACACTGTCAAAACATTGATTTAAAGCGTTTTCAAAGTGTTCGATAAAAGTGCATTATCAGCACTGTTTTTTTTTTTTGAAAAATTATTACACTCAAAATATTATGTAGTTTACTGTTTGTGGTTTAATAAAAAACGGAATATTGTAGTTTATTTGTTTTCGTTATAAATTAATTTTTATATGTGGCCGGCTTCAAAAAAAATATTCAAAAAATTGCAATACTTTTTTTTTATTAAAATCTTTTGTTCACATACAAAATAATTCAAGTTCAAATTAAAAGAAAATAAAAAAGTTTCCACAAGTACTACAGAAAACAAAACGTGTGTGTAGTGTGTGTGTGTGTCTACATTTTGTAAAAAAATAAAAATAAAAAAAACTGAAATAATTTCAAATAACATTTATTTTTACTGATCTGTAGCTAAAATATTAACATTTATTTTTAACTTACTGTTCATTTGTTCTAACGGATTTGTTAGTTATTTAGACAATATTTCAAAATAAATAAAAAGAAACATTTGATTCAAATGAAAAGTAAGAACACCGGCTTTTAAGTGATTTACAATTCATTTTAAAATACATTTGCAGTTAATTTAAACTACAAACAATTTGGAGTGTAGAAAGAAGGTGGAAAACCATTAGTTTGAAGTGCTTCGCAATATATGTTTTTTTGAAAAAATAGAAAAATCTAGTGCGCCCCGGTAGGCTAGTTGCTAGAGTGCTGGCTTATCAGTGCTGGGGTCGTGGGTTCGATTCCCACCAGAGGAACTGGTCTGTTTTCGCCACAACGCGCCGAAGGCCATAGTAGCTGGTGTTCGGTGAGGGTAATATTATATAATTTGTAATTATATGATTATTAATTAATAATAAAAAAAAAAATCTATATTTCATTCAATTGCATTAAAATTTCCAAATTCAAAAATTTAATTTTTAAATTAAACATCACGTTTTAAATTTTTTACTTCTAACTTTCATAGGTAAATTAACGATTTCATCGTATATTTTTTCAATATAACTTAAAGGATGAGCAACATTTCTATTTATAATCAGAGTTTAAGTATAACCACAAATATTTCCATATCAACTTCACATTCATAGCTATGGTTAAGCCCTAAACGTTGCACAGTGGGATATATAACAAAATGTTTGGAAATAATTCGTCAATTATTTCGACGTACTATCGAGTTTAAGTGTTAATATTGAACCTCCCAGATCTACGCAGTTGGCAATATGGCTTCCCAAAGTAGGGTAACTGTTGCTTTTCAAAAAAATAACATATTTGTAATCTGCCAGCAGAAACTAACAACATGCTAGCATGTGAGAGTTATCTTGAGTAGTTCCAGAGATATTCTCATTTTAAAATGTGAAATTTCAAATGGGAATATATATTGGTGAGACTCAGGTCCAGTGTTTTTGCAAATAGCGCGATGAAATCGAGACCAATTTTTTTTTTTTTAAATATTGGCTATTTAACTAAATAAATTCTAGATTAAATAAAAAAAATTAATGCAATATCTTGCTCCACTCAAAAACTACATTCGTTTAAAGTAGAAAGTCTTTCACCTAGACATAAATTTTTTCTTTCCGAACACATAAAGTGTGTATACTTGTCTTAAAGGTTTTTTTAATATAAAAGTGACGTTTGTTAAAAAAAGTTTTTGATTTGTATATACTTTTCCCATCAGACGCTTCTAAATTTGACACATTTTTAAGGCAAATATCAATTCTAACCCACTGTTAAAAATTGTGAACTCCTCCAATTAGGTAGCGAAAGCGGTTGTAGATACGGCAACATATTCTTAATTTATTGGGTAAGTCTCTTCCAATCCCTGCTTTAAATGAAGACATGGCAGCAAAAAATGTAAAAAATCCCATTTTTGGAAATTTTTTATATTATTTTTGGGAATTGTAGGATTTCTTTCATAAATTTCACATTGTTGACTTAAAAGTCTTTTTAAGTCAAACAAATATCATTTCATAATGTCTATTAATATATATTTCATCGAATAGTGAACATTTACATTTCAACAAAAATTGAAATTTTTACCTTCATATTAGGATTACTCAAGTTATTGTTCAACCAACTGTTCTAACTGCGATTCTTTTTGAAAATATTGTAATCTAAAGTTAATGTTCTTTCATACGATACCAAACACTTGTAAGATTTGTTTATACCTTCTTAATAGGAAATCTTCAAAGGTAACCCTCTATGAAAATATTTCTATTTGTAATATTTGAATTTATCATTTTAAAATGGGAATATCTCAGGAACTATTAGAGATAACCCACACAAGTATGTGTTTTGTTAGTCTCTACTAGCATATTACAAATATGTTAATTTTTTGAAAATCGGATGAGAAATAAAAAAAAAAAAAAATTGTGATAAAATTGATAAAGTTTTAATAGACAATGAGAAACAAAAGAAAATTTTAAGATGTAAAATATTTTTCAATAAAATGAAAATTATTCAAGTTTGAGGCCATACTCTATATTTCTTTATTAGGATATTGTCCTAACAAATAATCTATAGAGTTTTTTGTTTTCAAATTTATTATTTGACCACTTTCAGGAATGTGTTGATAGATCTATTTCGGGAATTTTCCAGAATCCCATCATCAGAACACGTTTTGAAAGAAATGACAATCCCATGCAAGACATCAAACATTTATGTAACCTAGTTTTCCCACTAAATGAGAACTAATATAAAGGGTCCGCCATCTAATGTTTTTTTTTTTTTTTAAACTAGTGCTTATTTAGTGAATGGTAATACTCATGTCTGATTTGACAGATAATTAATTTTATCCTTCCCTAAACGAATATGGTTGTGTATACGCTTGAACAACGCTGGGAAATGTTGCGACATTACATTGAAAATCATGGTAATGTTGCAGAATGTGGCAAGGAGTGGCCGTTACAGTCAATGGCGATCGTTATCGGGCCATATTGAACGAATTTTTGTTCACAAAAATTAAAGAGGAGGATATTGGCAACATTTGGTTTCAACATGACGGCCGAAGCTACACTCGATGTTTTGCGCCCTGTTTTTGAAGATCGCATTATCAGCCGCAGAGCTGATGTCGTTTGGCCACCTCGGAGCTGCGATTTGACACCGTTGCACTATTATTTGAGGGGTGCCGTCGAAGATATGTGTTACGCCAACAAGCCAGAGACAATTGACGCTTTAAAGGACAATATTCGTGAAGCCATTGGTGAAATACAGATGCACACAATCGATAATGTGCTTAAAAATTGGACCGATCGTGTAGGCTACTGCATGGCCAGCCTAGGCAGCCATTTGAATGAAATAATTTTCCATTATTAACCGGAAGGATTGTACTTTCAAATAAAAAAAGAAATTTGAGAAAATATTCAGTAGTTTTTTTTATAGGAGCATTCCACTGTCACGTACGGAAAAATTCAACTATTTCTAGTACTTATATTACATATACTTCCTAATTGGTAAAGCAATTATCTAATCTTTTTTCTTTTATTTAATAGACTGCATAATAGTATTTAATCCTGCATAGAAACTTTTTAAATAATTCTTGAAATACTGAAGAAAAAAGTAAACAAACTCCATCACGTGTGGGACAGTTCGAGTCAACCAACATTTGAAATTGTTATTGTTGAATGCAAACTTCAGCGAAACTATTAAACATGGGGAAAAAGTTCTTAAGAAGCAAATTATTAGTAAGAATCAAGCTTGCTGCTGGCGAAAAGAAAAATTAAATAAAACACATATTTGTCATTAAAAATAGGTTTTTATATTTTGTCACGTGCAGACAATTCGCGTCATGTACGGGACATAGTTGAAATTATATCTATAAAATAAGCAATAATCAATAGTTGAATACATTCTTGTCAACGGATAAGCTATGTTTTCTGCACTCCACAGCTTTTTCTTTAGTTTTAATATAATGGAAGTTTGAAATTCCAGTTATCGCTTGGGTATTGTCCCATGGTGATGCAGACACAATTTTTTGGAAAATTTCCGAGGATGGCACATATATTAATGCCATATATTAATGCCATTCTTAATGCCATTTTCCCAAACAATGACAAAATCGTTTGCGCCTGGACAGGTATATACAATATCCGGACGGTAGTAAAAGGCTTTCACATCCTCGTAACGTGTATCGTATATGCCTGATATGCTTATGTTTGGACTTTCGGCTAGAATAATGTTCATTTTACGCGCTAGTTCCGTTACTACCGCTCTTTTCTTTCTTGGTGATTGAGGGAGGACTTTTAGAGCCTTTTGCACAGCTTTAGATAAAGTTTGTTTTGATTTGTATGGAAATTCGGTACTTACAGAAGGTTCAGCAATATTTTGATCTTGAACCCGTTTTTTGGCTCTTTGCAGTCTCTTCTTATCCCTTTCCTTAAGTCTCATAGCTTTTAACTCACTTTCCGAAAGATTTTCTTTTTTTCGCTTACGAAGTTCACATATCCTTTTGGTTTCATTAGCGGTGAAGCTCGGATCTTCCTCTTTACGCTTTGCACGAAATTTCCGCATACGACTAGCACTGGTTGATGGTTGTTGATCAGTCATATTTGTGTTATTAAAAATATTAAAGCAGCAATAAGGTTAGTTTAGAGACACCATTAAAATTGGAAGATTCAGATTTCTTTTTCCTCAGTGCCACGTGCAGACACCTTTTTATCACCAATTACACACTGCTACAAAAAAAAAACTTTTTGTCAGAACTTGAAAACCGACCTAGTGGGGGTTGTAGGCCTAGGTGAGGACATACAAAAACCGTTTTAAAAAATTTTGAAACACCCTCAAAATTTTGAGTTATTTTCAAAAAACTGTTTTAGGGTAGGTCGTAGCACTTTAGTACCTCTAACTCACACATTTTTTGACCGATTTCAAAATTTTAAACAGTTTTGGAAAGACAAAGAATTAGGCTTTCATGAAATGTATTCATTAAATATATATTCCTAGACATTAGGTAAGTGTTTAGCAAAAGTTTCTCTTTTTTTTATTTTTTTTCCAAATTTTTCAAATTCAACAAGAGTTATTTTAATTTTTTTTATGAAAACCTATCTTTTTTTGCACTGTATTTTAAAGACAATTTTATATAGAAAAAAAACGAGATATTATTTGTTAAAGTTATTAAACTTTTTCTAAAGTAAAATGTTAAGATTGCAGACTTTTCTTCTGGTAAACCACTTGACTTACAAAAACGCTTGTTTAATTTTTTATTTTTTTTATTCATATGGTTTGCGCTGGGGGAGAAAATGCTAAAAACAGGTGTTAATGAAAAGTTGAATAACTTTTACAATTTTCATCCGATTTGAAAAATTAAAACCATGTTTTGTTAAGAACTAAATTTTCTTTATACGTTGGTATAAATTTGTATAAGCTTTCATATTAAAATAAGCAATGAAAAGCTACTAAAATCCAAAAATTTTATAATTTTCGTTTTTTTTTGTAGATATTCTTAACAAAAACAATACTTATAACTTACAAATGTATAAGAAATGCACGTCATTTTAAAGCCTAATCAGTTTTCTTTCCAAACCCGTTAAAAAATGTAAATCGGACAAAAACTGACTGAGTAACAGGTCGATAAGTTGACGAACATCACTGAAAGCGGTTTTTTTAGAATAACTTCTGAATTTGAGGGTGTTTCTGAAATTTTTTGACACAATTTGTAATGTACTCAACAAGACCTATAACCCACGCTAGGTCGTTTTCCAAGTTTTTTTTTCACTGTAGCACCGTGTTATTAACTATTAGTAAAGCGTTTACATACAAAATTTTTTAGTTAGTTTTTAGACCACTAAAAGTTAGCTTTAAACAACAAAAATAAATTTGTATAGTTAACTTGTTTTAGAATTATTATTATAATAAGGAATTAAGCGTCACGTGTGGGATGTATAAACTTACCTTTGCGTTGTAAATGATTGCTCGTCAGCAAAACACTTTACAAACAAATTATTATTCAGTTTAATACTGCTAACACCACACTTGAACTGAGAAAAGAAATTTAGTTTCTATCTTATAAACAATACTGACAGCGACCCTCGCAAAAAATTGTGTAAAGTGAAATAAAAAAGCATATTAACAACAACTCTCAAAAAATTAACGGTAATTAAAAAAAATGTGATCTACTAGTCATAATTTATAAATATTTATTTAGATGAGAACATAATCTCACTATGTAGGTGCAAAAGTAAATAAAAAATTAATGTTTGTAACATTGCTCAGATTTCCACTTTTTCGTGGAATGCTCCTATAGCATTTTCAAAAAAAAAAGTTATTTGGCGGACCCAATATTAGCTCGAAGTTAAAGATTATCACCATTGATCAAAAATAAATTGAAAACTTGTTTGTTATGTGCACCCTCTACCTTTGGTAGATATGCAATACAGTATGGCCTCGAACTTGAATAATTGTTATTATTAATAAAAATTATATCAAACTTGAAAAATATTTCGATTCATACGAATCCAAGATAAAATATTTTTATAAAATTATGTATCATTTATAAAAAACTATAGTAAAACTATGGCAAATGATTTCAAAATTTGTTTTTCTAACATTTTGATAACGTTAGAAAATCCCATCCTAAAACGGTAACTCATGGTTATCATTTGGTGCGTTTTGCACAACGCTCTTAATGTGTAAACAAGAATGCTTTAAGAACGTTCGTTTGACGATTAAAAAGTATTTCAAAGTTTGTTTGGGAAACGTTTTGAGAACGGTATATATTACCAGCCTCACACCGTAAAACATATGATATCAATTGGGTTTCTTTCAAAATGATTTAAACATGCTCTGAAAACATTGTACCACCTTTTGAAGTGCTTTCAAAATGCTTTCACTATCGTATTTTTCTACCTGGGGTTTTCCCTTAATACCTTGAAATAATATTTGAAATAAAAAAATAAAATTAAAATTGTTGTTATTTTCCTATATATCGCCTACTTTTACTACTACTTACGATGTCAACAACAACAGCAACAACAAATTCCAGCAACATCATCAGCACCACTACAACGACAACTACTTTAGTTAATATAATACTTGGTTTATTTCATCTCTTTTTCTTGTTATTTTCATTTTATTTAGCCTGGTTTTTCGTTGTTCTTTACTTATTTTTGCTTCCTTTTACATCAAATTCAGTTGTTATGTAAATGATTTTAGGAAAAGTAAATTTTTATAAATTTCATTTGTTGTAGTTCTATTGTTGTTGTCGTACTTAAAAATAAATCCTCACTTGACTACTGGCTACACATATATATGCATTAGGGTGTCCCTTAAAAACCCACCAAACCCAGTTTTATTGCAAATGGTTCCAAATAAAAGAAAGCAATTTTTTTTTGGGAAACTTTAACCCGTGTCTAACTTCGGCTGAAAATGGCCCAAACAAAATTGTGTTTTTATTAAAAATTAACGAAATTCGAAACTTTAAAAATTTTATTTTTTGTTTTTACTTCAGCCTGAAATCAAAAATGACTCGAAAATTTGATAAAAATGCAAAATTTTAAGGTTTTCATCAAAGTTTGCACAATTGTTGGAAAAATATCACCTTAATTTGACTGCACTATAGTTACACAGCTCTAGAAAATTGACCCCAGTTTATACATTTCTGAAGCAGATTTATCGTAAATTTGTATTAAAATTTTGCATGTTCCAACGCAAGTTTCTGTACATTAAATTTTAAAAATTAGATTTTCTCTCTTAATATTTTATGGTAAATAATGATTAGACCTTCAACAACATTTGGGTTCATTTATTTAATAAATATGCAGTATTGAGAAGTATATTTGCGGGTTTTCTCAGATTTTACTATTTTGGCACAATATTTTATCCCTTTGGCAAAGGATCACAGCATTTTTGTGCATAAGCAATTATGTCGTGTAAAAGACGCGAAATGTGACTAAAATGTATATGACATCATAGGGAAAAAGAATGGCAAGTTAGGAGTTCATCTTTTTGTATAATATGTAAATAGCTTAAAAAATTGTGTGTAAATACCTTAAAAAATTGTTAACAAAGACTTTCATATTTTATTTTAAAATGTTCACATATTTATATTAATTTTGAATGATGTCCCACCTCCTAATTTTCCGAAATTTCAAAGTTAAAGACTTGCCATAGCTTACAAAAAAAAAATAGTTTTAGAAAAATGCGTTCACTGCCAAACATACTCACTATCAGGCCCGTAGCAACAACTATGTTTTACCGGCCCAACAACAAAAAAAAAAAAAAACACATAAAAATTTTTTTTTTCTCTTGTTGTTGTAATTGTTGCTGTTGGGCCGGTAAAACATAGTTCTGGCTACGTGCTCACTATACTTTATCCAAATCGGAGATTTTAGTAGTTGAAATAAATGGAAATGCTCATATGCGTTCCACAAAATTTATTTTACAAATGAAAAATTCTTATGCGGCGAACTGGGCTCGAACCGGCGACCTCCTGTTTATCAAAAAATTACTCTATCTCTAGCATAAACAGAATTTTAAATTGATTTTTCAAATTTTAACGTTCAATATTTTTTAGTTTGTGATAAAGGGTCCGCCAAATAACTTTTTTTTTTTTGAAAATGCTATAAAAAAAAACTACTGAATATTTTCTCAAATTTTTTTTTTTATTTGAAAGTACAATCCTTCCGGTTAATAATGGAAAATAATTTCATTCAAATGGCTGCCTCGGCTGGCCATGCAGTAGCCTACACGATCGGTCCAATTTTTAAACACATTATCGATTGTGTGCAGCTGTATTTCACCAATGGCTTCACGAATATTGTCCTTTAAAGCGTCAATTGTCTCTGGCTTGTTGGCGTGAGACTTATCTTTGACGGCACCCCACAAATAATAGTCCAACGGTTTCAAATCGCAGCTCCGAGGTGGCCAAACGACAAGAGCTCTGTGGCTGATAATGCGATCTTCAAAAACAGGGCGCAAAACATCGAGTATAGCTTCGGCTGTGTGGCACGTAGCGCCGTCCTGTTGAAACCAAATGTTGCCGATATCCTCCTCTTCAATTTTTGTGAACAAAAATTCGTTCAACATGGCCCGATAACGATCGCCATTGACTGTAACGGCCACTCCTTGCTCACACATTCTGCAACATTACCATGATTTTCAAAGTAATGTCGCAATATTTCCCAGCGTTGTTCAAGCGTATACACAACCATATTCGTTCAACGGAAGGATAAAACTAATTATCTGTCAAATCAGACATGAGCTAAGTGTTACCTTTCACGAAATAAGCACTAGTTGAAAAAAAAAACGTTAGATGGCGGACCCTTTATATATGGACTTATGTCAAACATTTTTAAATCCTTTGAAACGGATATTATTTTTCAATAACTTTTAACAATTTTATATTTTAAAAAAGCGAGTTTTATGTTTGGATTAAAAAAACTTTAAGTCGTAGCAGTGCAAAATTTTTGGGCCATAGGTCCGTATTTCTAATTGCTTTCGTTACGCAAAGATAAAAATTAAAAAAAAACCCCTTTAAAACAAGCTCACCTTTTATATGTTCTCTTTATGTTTTGTTTGGCGCTTACAACTTTAGGACACCATTAAGTATTACACAACCTCCCAATACAATCGAGATAAATTCAACATGTAATTAACTGGAGTGTAATTAATTGGTAGTCGAATATTGAAATAAAATTTTTAGTTTTCAAACTTTTGATGTTTTTTGCAGTTTTTAGCGTGGCACCGCTGTTTCGTTTTGATAAGTGAGTTTTGTGTTATTTTACAACATATAAGCAGAGAAGCATAAAAAAATTATAAAAGCCTAGAAATAATAGTTTGAACGCATATAATTAATCGACATTGAAATTTTTTTAAAAGCCACTGCACACAAGGCCAGGATCTGAGTTTTGTCGTATTTGCCGTAGTCACAGCTACCTGAAACTGTGTACGAAGAAGTTCAAACATTTTAAATTCAAAATTGCGGATCCAATATGGCGGCAAAAATATTAAATTTTCATTAGATCAAAAAGAAACTTTGTGTTTCTGTAAATAATTCCGATTCGGCAATTAGATTTTAGAAATTCAAAATGGCGAAATAAAGCACGCCGAAGTCAGTAACAACTAACACTTTTTGTTTAAAAATCTTTCTTTTTGCTCCAGATAGCTGAAATTGTGCATCGCGAGGTTGACAATTTTAAAAATTAAATCAGAAATTAAAAACTTAAAATGGCAAATCTAATGTGGCGGGGAAAAAAGTAAATTTTCATCAGATCAAAAAGCAACTTTGTGTGCTCGTCCTGCAGGTTTTACTAAAACGGCAGCAAGTAATCAACAAAATAAAAAATTCAATTTTTTTCAGATTCCGAATTTTGGGAATTTTTAATAAAAAATACAGTATTTTCCAAAACTCGAAATTTTCAGCTGAAACTCGACACGGGTTAAAGTAAAAAAAAAAAAAATATTAAAAATCATCCATTTGGATCCATTTAAACTGTGGGGGTGTAATGAATGAAAATCGACAAATCAGTTTTAAAGGAACATGCTAATATGCATTGTACTTACCCCGATAGCGACAACAACAACAACAAATACCACACAATAAAACTCAGACTCATTCATACTGAATGACTGACTAACCGAGTGAATAAATGACTGGCTGACTGAGTGACTGAACGGTTAGCTGACTGACTGAACGGTTGGCTGACTGACTATGACTATGAATGACTAAAAGTATAAATGTGTGTATTACACACACACACACACATCCATACTACCACAACAAAAACAACAAACGAAATAATATTCACTTAGAAAATAACTCGACATACATAAATGCCTTGAGCGTTGACATATGCCTTTTGGCATTGGCATCTACAATACATGTATTTATTGTACAAGTGTGAGTGTGTTTAAGAAAATATGATTTGTCTGTATGCGTGTGTGTGTTTATGACTACTATAAGAATTCATTAAATTTTGCTAGCTTTCTTTAATGTATATGTATGTGTGTGTATGTGTATTTCCTCCTTTTTTTTAGTCCTTTCCTCTTAATATAATTCTTTTGAAATTTTGTTTTTATTATACTTGAAGGAACTTAACTCAACTCGACATATACACTTACACTCACTCATTAATACATACAAAGAAATCATACATTTCATATCAAATGCATTTTTATAAAAGTAGACATGTAACAGTGTTGCCAGTTTACTTTTTTTTAAATATCTACACTAAGCACAAATAGTGGAAAGAAAAGGCTTTCAAAAATACGTTAAATCTATTGACCCGCAAATAACATTTCCAACACCAATAGCAATTGCAACAGCTGCCCTTAATGACGTTTTCGACCTCTATTTGTCAGCTGTTAAGGAAGTAATAGCTAAATGTCCAAATTACATAAACTTTGTTTTGGACCTGTGGTCGGATCGATATAAAAAAAATTCGGACATAAATATTAAAATTTAATATTTTGAAGATTTTGTTTTGAAATGTTGTTCCTTAAAAACGGAACATTTTTCGCATCCACATACAGGAAAAGCTGTTGAAAAAGTGCTTGAATCCTTGAAGTTTTTTTCATTTGAATATACAAAGTTAGAGCTGTAACTGATGATGGAACCAATGTCGTATAAGCAATTAAACTTTAAACTACGCTTCATCACTTTTTAATTCATGATATATTAATCAATGACATATTTGCTCCTTAATTGTGAAAGGCGTGGTAGAAAAGAATGAGTGTATTTTCTAAAAATCATAACTACATTGGAAATTTTCAATTTTCTGAATCAGACTGCGCAGTTTCTGGTATTGAACCTTTGTCAGTGACCCTGTTTTTTGAATTGAATAATGTAATATTTGTTTATGTTCTTATTTGATCGATTGCGTCTATATGAAATTGTCTGTGCAATCACTGACCGTGGTATAGATAAACTGATGTCTAATGTCACATGCACTCGCACTACACGTTAGACAGAGCGCTTTAGCCCACTGATCTATCGTCAGGTCGAGTTTTGTTGTAATTAAAACTATTTTTATTCAATACACTGTGTTTTTGTTCTTGCATACATAATCTCAGAAGTACAACTCCAACAACACAACAGTTCTATTTTTAGAAACTTACCTCACTCTAATGAACACTTTTTTCCCATATGTTGTAAGTGATGCCACATCTATGATATATTCTTTGTATATACGATAGATGGCGCTTACGTAGTTAGGGAAGAATTGCCAGAGAGCAAAGTTTGATTTTTGTTTGAGTTTGAATTTTAACGTCTTTCTCAGACAATTTCAATTAATAATATAATTAATATGCAATTTTATTTAATATTAATTGTGATCCATTAAACAATATAATTTCAAAGTTAAAAAGCAATATCCTTGCACTTGCATATAGAGGAGAAGATATTGAAAAAATTCAATAATTTAAAGAAAATCAAAATTTTTTTATGATTTTATACTCAATATTAAGAATTTAAGCAATTGTTTGGATGTATATGATACATTTTTAATTGATTATTTTGACTCAGAGCTAGAAAAAACATTAAAACCTCAACGTATCCAATCCTTGAAAAATTCAGCTGAGACCAGATAGATTTAAACATTAAAAAGGATTCACAGTTTTATTGAAAATGTTGATGTAATAAATATTGTTCTTTTAAATTTGAATATAGAAACTTTGTTAATTCCTGTCACGGAACAAGGCATAATAAAGGAATTTGGAGAATATCTTTCAATATTTTTAAACGCAACAACATATCTACAAGGGAAATAATGTGTTTACTTTTACGAAAGTATATAATACACAACAAATCTTGTTCAAAAAACTGACCCTTCCTTATTTGGACTAATAATTTAATTATATGCAATACAAATTTTTTATAAACGTTTCAAAATATTTGAAATTCATCTTGTTGCTGCACTTTTGAATCCTTGCCAAAAAAAATTCCGAAACCTTAAACAACTATCTTAAAAATACCAAATTGGGTATATATTTCAGATGGATTTGTGCTAGAACGTGACATGGAAGATCCAATATCAAATTAAAGACTCATTATTTAAGAAATTGAAAATATAATCTCCATTGAAAGTCCGTAATGTTCTAACACATGCATTGAACCGCTAGCAAAAAAAAAATATAAGATACAATTAATCTATAGTGGAAATACATTATATGATTTCTTTAGAAAATTTCAGAAACCCGAAGAAAAATGTTAGCATTTTTATCAGAGGCAGGTCATTGCCCTTTTAAGGATTCTATTGCTCTAAAAGTCCAAAAATATTTTGACGCAACAGCATTCAAAGTTGAAAATTTATTTTGGTGGAAAGAACACCAAAAGGTAATGTATTAAAGTCTGAATTATATAGATATAAGTTGATATTGTATACTAATTCTTTTAAACTACAATATTTCACTAAAGGTTTTCACCAAAGTTGCTGAGATAACTAAAATATATTTCGATATTCCGGCCACATCAGCTACGTCTGAAATCGCATCGTGCATAACTGCAAAAAAAATTGTTCCCTCAACCCTACGACTGTTGAAAAACAATTATTTGTACATGATATATTTTTTTTTAAAGAGAAGCAATACTCTGGAAATTCTTCCTATTAATTAATGGGAATGGGAATAGTGGAGAGATGAATGGTGGTGAAAGATGAAGGGCCTCAAAAATGGCAACACTGTAATTGCGCGAGATGATAAGTCTTAGAACAGTTGCTGCTCGCCACCTGATGTAGAGTAGGCGAATTTATTGAAGCTTTTTGTTTCATAGCCCTGATTCATTATTTTACTTCGGTGGGGTTAAGTGCTATGGGAACACCGAAGGTGGGCGCAGCGATACATATAACTGATAGAAAACTCATACATATTATTTTTCTAAATTGATGTTGTCGTCACCGGGAATCGAACCCGGGACCATCTGTGTAACAGTCCAACGCGCTAACCATTACACCACAACGCCCACAAGTCATTTTTTGTATGAAATAATTTTTTTTAATGTCAGTCTGTACTATTATTAAATAATAAATTAAAAAACAAAAACATAAATGGAGTCTCATCAAACGAGTTTCAGCTAAATTCAGGGGTACCGCAAGGTTCTGTTCTTTCTCCTACCCTTTTTCTTATTTTTATAAATGACCTTCTTCGTCAGACCTTCAATCATATCTACTCTTTTGCAGATGACAGCAACATTTATCATTCATTTTCATTCGATCACAGGCCAAGCTCTTTGGTGATAGAGGGCATGCGGCAGAACATGAATGACACACTCAATCAAAACCTTTCTACAATCTGTGAGTGGGGTCGGGCTAAAAAGGTCGATTTTAATGCACTCAAGATCCAATGTTGTATGTTCACAAACAGACGGGCGGTGGAATTAACATTGTCGTCTGTAGCTATGGATGGTATAGCTATTGAGGAATCGGATTCTCTTGATGTTCTGGGCATGAGGATATAGTGTGATGTCCGCTGGAATAAGCACGTATATCAAGTGTCGAAAAAGACATTCAAGTGTCTTACTATTTATACCAGCTATATCCGGCCGAAAATGGAATATAACTCTCATATATGGGCAGGGGCTTTAGTGTCTATTCTGAAGCTTCTGGACCGTGTTCAGGGGATGGCGGTGAAGCTTATCAATGACAGTAGTGTATCCAACTCTATTGATTCATTGGAGCATCGTCGGAATATTACCATGGGAGGTGCTCATCTGAGAGCCCGAGTTTTTATTCGTAATACTCGCTTATCTAGCAGAGCACATCCGTTTGTAGTTGATTGTCATATGTTTCGCACAACGCATTACAGAAAAAATTCGTTTTTTAGTCGAACGATTCGTATGTGGAACAAACTTCCGCAGAAGTCTTCCCTGTTAATTACAATTTAGAAAAATTTAAATCAAATATCCACAAACACTACTCCCTTTTTCCTCCTTCACATACCCTATTTTCCTGATCAATACAATGCACTGCATGAGTAGGGGGCATCCCCTGAGTATTGGTTAAATTAAAAAAAAAAAGAAAAGATATTGAGCACCAACTGTTGTAAGACTTATCATCTTGTTCAATTACAGCGTTGCCATGTTTGAAGCTCTTCATCTTTCCCCACCTTTAATCTCGCCATTATTCCCTTTCCAAAGAAAAACAACACATTAATAACTAGGAAGAATTTCCAGAGTGTTGCTTATCTTTACAAAAAAATTAGAAAATGAAGTATATAAAAAACAAAACATTTAGAGCTGTTAAATCAGCCGCCACAAACACCGCTTCCGCTGATTATTTTGGGTCGGCTTGTCGCTTTGCATACCACCTTTCACAAAATTTTTTATATCAGTTTCTTTTTCGTTGAAATTTAATTTTTATTTGGATTTTTATATATAACTAACGCAACAAAAAATTAACAATTATTCCCTAACTACGTAAGCGCCATCTATCGTATATACAAAGAATATATCATAGATGTGGCATCACTTACAACATATGGGAAAAAAGTGTTCCTTAGAGTGAGGTAAGTTTCTAAAAATAGAACTGTTGTGTTGTTGGAGTTGTACTTCTGAGATTATGTATGCAAGAACAAAAACACCGTATATTGAATAAAACTAGTTTTAATCACAACAAAACTCGACCTGACGATAGCTCAGTGCGCTAAAGCGCTCTGTCTAATACATAGTGCGAGTACATGTATCATTAGAAATCAGTTTATCTCTACCACGGTCAGTGATTGCACAGAAAATTTCATAAAGACGCAATCGAACAAATAAAAACATAACAAATATTACATCATTAAAAAAACACAGGGTCACTGACGAAGGTTCAATATCAGAAACAGTCTGATTCAGAAAATTGAAAATTTACAATGTAGTTATGATTTTTAGAAAATACACTCATTCTTCTCTACCACGCCTTTCACAAAAAATGTATTGTTTTTCGTCGGTAAAATTTAACATTTGCTTTTCTTATGTAAGTAAGCTTGCTGTTCATTCAATGCTGCAAAACAACTTCCAAGCAGGCGCGGATCCAGAAAATTTTTTTGTGGAGTGAGCCTAGAGTGTTTTTAATTAATTTTTTAATCTGTTTTACATTTTTGTATTGAAAACTATAAGTTGGGGGGAGGAAATTATTTTACATACAAATGCAGAAATAGCTGCTTTCGAAAAGATTTGCATTATTTTGAAAAAGTACCTTCATTTTGACTAATTTGAAATATCTGTCGATTTTCCCCTGCGCCATTATTTTGAAGACAAAAGAAAACCTACATGTAGACATTTTCCCTACTTCTGGCAACACTGACCTAAATATAAACTGTATAAAACTGATATTATTATTATTATTCTTATTGAAGATGACTTAAAAAATAACATTTTTGTTTACAATTATTTTTATTGTATTTTAATACAAAGTGGGCTGTGTTTGTTCCTTTGGAGTGACTAAGAAATGATTTTGTATATTTGTTAGGGAATTATTTTATATTGTCATAATTTTTGTCATTTGCGTTTATATTTGAATTAATTCCAGCTACTTTAGAATCACTGAACCGTTTTTAATGAAATTGTTTGTATAATAGAATATTAAATGAACAAATTTTTTTTTATTTGTTGGTAGTCAAACTTAATAAAGATAATATACATTTAAAATACAATAATTTTTTATCAACTAAGCCATTTAAAAAATTTTCGAAACGATATTTTAAGTAAATAATACCATAATTGAAATTTGGTGGAGATTGGATAAAGTAATGTCGGCGCGGAAATGATAAGTGTTTACAACACGAAAAATTACTTTTTTTTAATATTTTGTTATTAAATATACTTTTAGCACCAAATTAGTACAAACATTTTTCAAATGGTAATTTTAAAATATAAAAACAAAAACTACTCATCTTTTAAAAACAAAGGGAAATAAAATATGCGCATAGATTGCATTTCTTATTACCTGTTGCGTACAGTAAACCACGACATGTTTTATATATATTTTCTTTCCGCTTGAATCTGTTGACTTAACAGGGATTCCTTAAACTTTAAATAATTCAAAGTACACTCAAAAAAAAAAAAAAATCTGTAAAGTCAGCAACATTTTTGGTGGGATTATGCTTGCAAAAAAAATTCTAATATGAGCCAAAAGAAATTTTAAATTTAGCAAAAATTTTGCTTATATTACCAATTTTTCTGCAGCGATCATCAAAGCAAAATTGTTTCTGACTTACTGGACTTTTTTGAGTGTATTGTTTATTGTGAAACGATCATGCACCTAATAATATTTTTAAATTAGTTTATTTAATTTATTTTTTGTTTTATTTATATTTTTTAATATTCACCATTTTTATACGCACATTTTTTTGCCGCATCCCTTCCATTTTTTAATTATGTTTACGAAGGAAAAAATTAAATGAATGAAATCAACCGCGGTTGCATTTTTATATAATGTGTGTATTTATTTATATGTTTACTTTTCCCTCTCCTTCATCTGTGCAGCTGCAACATCTGTATCTCTTATTTTTATATGTTATCCGTGTTATGCATGTGTTTATCAGCACAAAAAAAAAAAACTAGTTCAAAATTAGTTTTTTAGTAAAACCGTTTAACTGAAATTTTTGTTCAAAACTCAATTTCAACAAAAAACATTTGTTGTATGTTAATTAATTATTTTAAAGACACGTTTAACAAAATTTTCAAAAAAAAATTTTTTTAAGGGATTCCCAAGATTTTTAGTGCACAAACGATAGCTCACACGTAGGGTTCAATGTTACTTTTACAGAGCTGAAAGTCTTGTTCGAGTTTTTTAGAAGTAAACTTTTTGTTATTGGGTTTTTTTTTTGTTTGTATTGTAACAGACTATAAAATGAAGTACCCTATGTAGAGACATTTTAAAATTTTTGCGAAAATTTAAAAATCAAAATTTTAAAAATCTGGCTACCTTAGTGCCTAAAGTATTTATTCGTCTGTGAAAAATATATTTGTTTGCCAGGTTATTATTACACATGGCTGCAGAATGGCACCCGATTTTGTTTTTAAAATAAAAGCTCTATAATGTAATGTTAGCCAGGGCGCCCTGGTTGATCGAATTAGAAATTTTAATTTAAAAAAAAAAAATGTATGGTAAGTATTGTTTCTTTCTATCGCAAATAAAATTTTTTTTATAATTGTTTAAATATTGGTAGAAAATTAGCCACTCCAATACATTTAAAACATATATGCTTTGATCTGAAGTAAAATCTTATTTTTATATCAAATTCAATGCAATATAGTCTTAAGTAATAATAATTTTTCAAAATTAAACATTCTCCTTTTGTTCATTGTACTTTTCCCATACAAAAGCAATTTCAATCTTAATTTGTACTTCAAACCACCATTGCATAATTTAACCCTTTGACGACCGAACATAAACCGCTGAAGATTTTTTGACGAAACTTCGTGAAGACTTAGGCCCATGAATAAAAATTAATTTTGTTTTACTTTTGACACTTCACTACTCCCCTCCATCGCAGAAATATATAACGGAAGATAAATCGTTAATGGGTGGTCGTTAAGGGTTAAGGTTTTGTCTAATTTTTAAATTTTTATTTTGCTTCAAGTTTTTAAAAACAGAATGTAAAAAAATCATAAAAAATCAAAAAACTTATATTTTCGACTTTGGTTAAGGGTTAAGGTTTTGGCTAGTTTTAAGTTTTTGTTTGGCTCTAAGTTTTGCCTAATTCAAAAATAATAACACTTTTTTAATAAACTTAACACTCCATTTTTTTTAAACCTAAAAAATAATTATAAAAAAAAAACGAATTTTTTCACTTTAGGTGGAACTTTTACGGCTCTAAGAATATTAGGCTACAATGTTTAGGTATAGCTAAAGAGCCACATCTGTCTGTTATCGAACGCAACAAGTTTTAATGAAAATGAAAATTATTTAACAAATTGTGAAAAACAATCTGATGTAGGCGTGTAACTATCCGGATTTCATTCCTGCCAAAAGAAATCTTCAGGAAATCTTTGTTATTAGAATTTCTAGAGATATTTGTTATGTTAAATCACAAACTCAATGAGAATTTCTTGTTCTCATCAAAATTTAAAATATCAAAGAAAAAACAACAACAAAATATTGTCACAATTGGCTTTGTCATCTTCCAAATACTACTCTGTTTTTTTGACAGACCTAGCAATGTAGTGACGTTTATTCAAGTAAATCCACAATAGAAAATCATATGTTTTCTATTAGTGTCAGTTACATTTAAAAAAAAACAGAGTAGTATTTGGAAGATGACAAAGCCAATTGTGACAATATTTTGTTGTTGTTTTCGTTTTTTCTGTGATATTTTAAATTTTTAATCTCGCTCCTAGACGATGACAAGAAATTCTCATTGAGTTTGTGATTTAACATAACAAATCTCTAGGAATTCTAATAACAAAGTCCCCTGAAGATTTCCTTGGGCAGGAATGAAATCCGGATAGGGACACGCCTACATCAGATTGTTTTTCACAATTTGTTAAATAAGTTTTGGGACTTTAGCACATTTAATTACTATAAATGCAATTAATGTTTATCCCGATGAAAATAAATTTAAAAAAAAAAAAAAAAATTCTTCAAGTTCGAGGCCATACTCTATATTTCTTTGTTAGGATATTGTCCTAACAAATAATCTATAGAGTTCTTTGTTTTCAAATTTATTCTTTGACCCTTTCAGGAATGTGTTAATAGATCTATTTCGGGAATTTTCTAGGTTCCCATCATCAGAACATGTTTTGAAAGCGGTAACAATCCCATGCCAAACATCAAACATTTATATAAACTAGTTTACTCACTACATGAGAACTAATATACATATGAGCTTGAAGTTAAAGATTATAACCATTGATCAAAAATAAATTGAAAACTTGTTTGTTATGTGCAAGGTCCACCTCTGGTGGATATTCAATACACGTTTTTTGTTTTTCTCTCCTTTTTATATTTTGTTTAGTTTATAAACAAAACAGGGCAAGTAAACTAGACGGTACTTTGTCTTTTCAACAAGTTTGATATAATTTTTATTAAAAATAGAAATTATGTTTTTCGAACTTGAATAATTTTCATTGCACAATTAAAGGTCGAAAAAAACATAATTTTTATATTTAATAAAAATTTTATCAAACTTGCAACAAGTTTTGTTAAAATCATAAGGCAGGTTTTTCTAAAATGTCAAAAATTAAAAATGGGACATATATCAACCATTCGTCGTTAAAGGGTTAAACTTTAACTAAACAATTATATTTCTATAAATTTAATAATATGTATGTCAACCACAAGTATCACCCAACACATACACATAAAATTACAAGATAATACATACATGCACACACACACACAAACAAATGTATGTCAATGCATTTATATAAGTATTTATGCAATAATGTTTTGTACGTATGTATGTATGTGTTGTAACTATGGGTTGTATGCCAAAAAGTGAAACAATAAACTAATATTGCAATATTTAAATCTTTTTTTTTTTTTAATTCTGATTTCTATTGTTATGATGGTATTTGTTTTGTCTGTTGGTATATTAAAGCTTACTTTCCATAGTTGACTTAATGCCTTTAACTATAAAATGGTCTGTCCGGACAGACAAACAGACGAACTGATAAAAGAGATATAAGGGAAAAACAGACGGACGGATGAATAGACATATGAACTGACTAACTGAGAGACTAAATTAATGTTATTTTTGTATTTATTTATATTTAAACTACTAATCCGTTTCTTTTGTTGTTTAAATTCCTTAAAATTGTTGTTGGTTTTTTTTTGTACAATATTTGTTTTTTCATAACAATATTTTACTTTGGCTTGACAGCACTTTGCAACTATTTCTCTTTCATTCACATTTATATCTTTTGTTTTAATTTACAGTGAAATTTAAGTAAAATGAACTACAGAAGAGAATTAAGTATTGAAAAAAGTTAATTTTAAATGCGCTTGTATTTCCAAAAGTGTTTTATAAAAAAGAAAAAAACAAATGTTAAAAACTTAAAACCTAAAGAACAAGGAATTTTTAATTTCTTCGTAGTAACTTTGCATGGAAGCGTATGATTAATATTTTTTTTCCTAATTCCATATTACGTATACGCTTATTGTACATTTTGGATTTCAAATAAATTTTCGTTATAATTACACAGTGCAACAGTGAAAAAATGCACGGACTCGACAGTATAGGTTCGATTGTACTACCAAAAGTTAGTAAAACCCTGTACTCGGTTTGGCCAATTTGACTATCAATTTTTTTTGTATGGACCTCAAAAATTTTGAGAATCAGTGCACCTCTCAAAAAAAAGGTGTCCTCAGTTTTTGGCCAACAGCTAATTCAGACTTGATGATATTGCTTGGCTATATTTGGCAATAATGTAGTGAAGAGTCTACTGAACAAATTTTATAAACATTTCATGTGCATAAAATCATTTTTTCCTGCACTTTTTTGAAAAAATATAGGAGAAAATTTATTTTTTTTTTTGATTTTTTCAGCATAACTTACAGGTACTCATAATTTTTCACTAACAACATCTGACAAAATTGTAGCCATTGTAAATCTGAACAACTTTTGTGAACATATCAATACAATCTGAATGTATCTCGGTATCCGAAATAGCATACAAAGACCACTTTGTACCTTATAAATAGTCGTTTTTGTTTACTTTTTTTGTAATTGAAGAAAGTAAACAAAAATGCAATAAAAGTGTAGTCTAACGAACTATTTATAAGGACAATGTGGTCTTTGTAAGCTATTTAGGATGCCTAAACACATTCATATTGTGTTGATATGTTCACAAAAATTGTTCAGATTTACAATGCCTACAATTTTGTCATATATTGTTAGTGAAAAGTTATGCTGAAAAAAGCAAAATAGTGCAGGAAACAATAATTTTTTGCACATAAAATGTTTAAAAAATTTGTTCAGAAGACTCTTCACTACATTATTGCCAAAATATAGTTAAGCAATATCATCAAGGCTGAATTAGCTGTAGGCCAAAAACTGAGGACACCTTTTGTTGAGTGGTTCACTGATTTTCAAAATCTCTTGAGGTCCATAAAAAAAAAAATTGGTAGTCAAACTGGCCAAACCGAGTACAGGGTTTTACTAACCTTTGGTAGTACAATCGAACCTATACTGTCGAGTACGTGCATTTTTCCAAAAGTCTTCATTTGTGGCACTGTGTTATTAAGTTACAGCAGCCGTATTCTGTTTTTTACTTAATATTCATATTTTTTTGCATAACCATACATTTGTCTTAACCCAATTCGCATTAGGCAAGTTTTATTGTATCTTAAGTACATATTTACTTATTGTACAAATATATATACTATAAGGTATTACATATTTAAATGATAACAGTAATAATAAAAACAATAATAATACCAACAATAGACATGATAAACTCTGTACGTACTGTGTATTCCGTTGTGTTTGTGTTTGTGTATTTTGTTCAAGTTTTTGTCTTTGGTTTCACTAATGAACATTGACATAAACATGACATGCTTTGTCATAGTGTCAGTAGAGGATATTTTGTTGTACGATGAAAACAACCAAAAAAAAAAAAACAAAAACAACAACAGTAACGTTAACTGATTGTGAATGTTGTTGGCAAAGGTATATTTATATTTGTAGATGTATTTGTGTATAAAAATAAAATATCTATCGTTATTTGTATATGTTTATGATGATACATAGTGAACAGTGGATAAATAGTATCGGGCTGAACTCCATTTTATTACTTGAAAAGTTTTTCAAATTTGAACGGCAATAGATGTTGAAAACATTTTGAGACCTTGTTACCTAAAGAGGACCTATCGTTGTTTTTTTCTGTCACGGTAAACTGTCATCGAGTTTAATTTCCGCTATAACTATTTTAAAAAAGATTCGAGTGCACACGTTTTTCTTGGTTTTAGTATGTTGGCGGAAAAAACTCAAATATAAAGAATTTTCCTAGTCGGGTTTTGTCAACGGTAAGAATTATTTGCACAATTTTAATAAAACTAATTGGTTTCATAAACAAATATAAGAAGTAAAACAAACTGTAATAAAATAAAATTTCAGAATGTTTCCTAAAGCGAGCCTTTGATATTCTTTTATCATTTTTTTCAAGTTTTAGTCTTTTTATATGCTTTACGCATAACCTTAACTGTTCTTGGCCATTTTGGGCAATTTTTTTACATGTTTCATTCAAAAAACAAAAAAAAAACGTAATTTGGTTACCGCAATTAAAAAAGTCAGCAATACACACGATAACTACATACATTTTTATTTAAATACACATTTTTGTCGATTTTACTTGACTTTCCAATAATTTTATATATTTTCAAAGATTTGTTTTTGTTCCCCAACGTAAACCTTTTGAGTTGGTTTGAAAATTGTTATATAACTTTTTTAAATTAATTGCCACAACAAACTGATCTATGACCAGAAATTGCCCAAGGAGTTGGCGGATAACTTGATGTATTTGTATTTGAAATACTTCAGTTAGTTTTTTTTTTTTATATTTCTCAAATAACAGGTGTAGGGCAATATTAGGAAACATTACCTTATATAAAAATAATTCAGTTCCTAAAAAACAAGAAAAACATTTCAAAACTGGCACAGTGGGAAAATTTCGACTTTTTTGAGGAAATTTGATATTAGGACAGAATTTTAAATGAACTAAAAAAAAAAACTAGCCAAAACTACTGAATTACTAAAATTAAAAAAAATGGAAAAAAATGTAAACAAAAAGTCACCAAAATCCAAAAAACAATTTAAAATTTTAAAAACTTAGTGAATTTTTTAAAAAATTGTCACATCGGGTTCTGATGAGATCTTTAGCCAGATCGAAATACTAGTATCAACCTAGCTAATATGTTTGATTTGTTTTATTTTTGTAAATATACGGAGGTTGAAAGCTCGTTATAAATTGAAAATAACATAAAATTAATCTCGATGTATATAAAAACAAAAAACTAATATAACTGTAAAAAATATTACTTGAGCCAGACTACACACTAAAAATTTTTTATATAAATAGAACATTTTTGGTCTTCAAAGTTTAGTAACGTCATGATGCTTGTTGGGAAAAGACCTAACCACGTGCTTGATTACTAAGAAGACAAAAAGGGAGCAAAATTGATGATTAACAGGTTTTTTGTTAAAGTTGTGCCTATTATGGAGGCTCTAGCTTTTCTAAAACTTCGGGTTCTGATGAGATCTTCAGCCAGATCGAAATACTAGTATCAACCTAGCTAATATGTTTGATTTGTTTTATTTTTGTAAATGTACGGTGGTTGAAAGCTCGTTATAAATTGAAAAAAAAAAAAAAATTTAAAAATTAAAAAAACATCTTTTCGAAATATGGAACATTTAAATTTTATTTACATGATTTTTTTTTTTCCAAATTTGTAGATTTCTTAAATATTTGACAATTTTTTTTTTCAAATATTGGCAATTATTGAAATTTTGCCGATTTTTTTTACGTTTTTTCTATTTTTGATTTCAAATTTGCCAAATTTTTTAAATTTCGTCGCTTTTCTAGTCTTGGTGACTTATTTAAAATTTGAGCGATTTTACAGATTTGCTCCAACATTTTTGCGATGTAGTGTAATATGTAAAAATATATTATTAGCATTCGATATATATATTACATATATCAGATGTAATTGCATATATTTGTACACAATTGTATCTAATTGGATGTAAATGTATCGCAAATGTAAATGTATCACAAATATAATTTGATACATTTGGACTATGAGAGAATTCGGATACAATTGTATCAAACTATATCTAATTTTATCTAATTAGATCTCATTGCATCATTGAAAAAATATAATTGAATAAATATAATATGTTGCAATAAATATAATATGTTGCAATTAGTTGTTCTCATTTTTCGGATATAATTATATGGGTAACTCTAAAAGGCCATCTTATATTAACTTAAAAACCAACAGAGGGATTGTTATGAAAATTGGCAGAAAGAAACCGTTAAGTATTAGTAGCAAAGCGTTAAAGTTTGAACATTATATATTGAAGTTCAGATATTTTTTCGCCCAATTTCGCTTTTTTCGAAAAACCGAAAATCGCCATATCTTCTTAAATAGAAGCATAAAAAAAATAATTTTTGGATTACGGTTATATTTTGGCAACGGTAATAATTTTTGTCCAAAACTTCTCTTTTATATTCGTTACACTTAGAATAATATGTAGGTAATGACCACTGCAAATGTAGTTAAAAACAAATGAAATTTCACTTAAAGAAAGAACGACTTACATTTCAGTAAATTCAACTAACATTGTCATTTGTTTTCTAATGTTCAACAAATGACTAACAATTGTAGTAAACATGAACCACAGTTAGTAAAAAATAAACAAACATTTATTTTTTTAAATGACAAAAAACTATTGTAAAAAATTAATGTAAAATCATAAAACAGTCATTTGATGTGGTTTGTTTTTTCAAATGATCCACAAGTTTAGTAAAAAATTTAATTTGTTCTACAAATGACTCACATTTACCTTAAAAATAAAGAAACTGTATTGCAAGACAAGCAACTACATATTTTTAAAGCAGAAGTTCCCTGAGTGTTATTTTCGAGGTGCAGTCTAAACATATCGATTAAAGTAGGCAACGATAAAAACATTTTGTAGAAGAACTTATTGTTTATTTTTGGAGACAAGCTCATGGTATGAATTTCATAGCAAAACATCGTTTGACTGTTAGTTAATTTTGCTAATTTTTCTCATTTCTTTTTTTATTTTTTGATTCAAATAAAATAATAGAACAAGAACTACGTCGAAACTTCAATTTTGATCTGCGACCTCTAAACAAATTTTTTTTTGAGATTTTTTTTGACAGACTATATTTATTTTCATAATTCCAAATTTTAAGGAATATTAATTTTGTGTGTAACTAAACAAAACAATTTTGTCGAACTTTAAAAAGGTTTATGCGGACACTGTTTTGAAACTGCGAACAAATATTATTATATATTATTTTATCAATTTAGATAAAATTTAATAATTGCAAAAAAAAATCTAAAGTCATAAGCCGAAACTTTTTTTAAAAATATGTAGAGGAAATTAAAATTGATGGCTATTTTCAAAAAAAAAAATTACTAAAATTTCGTTTTTTTTTTAATTTTCAACTTTAAATGCATTTTATTTCAAGCGTGAAAATTTGAATCTCTCTAAAACATTTCAAGGCAGTCGGAAATGACTGATGTTTAGTTTTTGAAAATCGGATGGTAAATATAAAATTAGTAAGCTCTAAAAATTTTTGAATACCCAGGGGTCCCAAATTTGAATCCTAATTTATCAGCGCCTGACAGATCTAGAAAGCCCTTTTTTGAAACTTAAGCTTAAAATTACATTGATTCTGGCTGTGTGAAGCTTCGTGGCAATCCGATTAGCCAGTAAAAAAATGGCTAAATTATTTCCAAAGTATTTGTGAAACACCCCACTGTGCATTGGGTATATATTTTGTAAATTTAAAGCTTTTGACATCGTCATAGTCGGTGATGGTAAATCAACCTGAAACGAACCAAGAAGATATTGTGGTGTTTTAGTTGTTTTTTTTATTGTTGTTGTTGCTGTTGTTTTCTTAACAGCTTTTGGGTCATCATGAAATCTTTTAAATTTTTAACAAAGGACAGAAAATTTTAAATATACACGGCGGAATGATGACAGTCAGCAATTCTGCAACTTGTGAAGTTTTGCTACAGCTTAAAATTAAATTCTTCATCAAGGCGATGATGGTTATTAAAGTTTTTGAAAGAGTTTAAATTATGGAAGGTGATTTAAAGGTCCTGAAGTGTTATAATGTGTGTTTAGTTAAGGAAATAGTTTATAGCTTAATTGCTTTACACAATATTTTAATAAAAATTATAATAAAAATTAAGTATATAACATATTAAGGTGTCCCTTAAAAAGGGATTTGTCAGAAATTAAAAAAGTTATAGATCAAATATGTGTGGAGCGACTTCTTTCCAGGACATTTTATTGAAATTGATTATTTAGTCAAAACTTGAATGATTCATCAAAGTTTTCATAATTTTTGCAAGAATATTACTCAAATTTGAGTCGACTATAATTACCTATTCTTTTATTATAAAAATCTTTAACTGTTAGCCGCCTAGGACACAAA
The DNA here is from genome assembly GCA_021234595.1 of Delia radicum. Lineage (NCBI taxonomy): Eukaryota > Metazoa > Arthropoda > Insecta > Diptera > Anthomyiidae > Delia > Delia radicum. Next base: position 231,164,448 of record CM037852.1, on the reverse strand, counting down.
AATCCGTAACATTTTTGCTGGAAGGATCATCGCAGAAAAATTGCTAATATCACCAAAAAAAATCAATAATTTACTAATTTATAAAATTTTTTGCTGATATTAGCAATTTTCCTGCAAGAATACTGTCTAAATTTTTCAAAAATGACAAAAAAGTGGTAAGACGATTGAAAGCTCTTTAAAATAGTTCATCAAATTTTTAAAATATGTCTCTTCAAAGTTCATTACTTTTTTTACTTTTAAAAAAATTAAAAACGGGAGTAAAAACGCGAGTTTAAACAATTCTAAAAACAGTAGTGATTAATAAACATTGTGGAGTATACGTATGAAAATTTAAACAAAATCAAAGGGCTGGCGGCCAAAAAATTAACCGTTTCTGAACATTATCTCTTGGAATGGACGATATAACTATAGAAAAAGTACCACCACTGTGTCAATTTTCAACCGATTTTAACAAGTGCATTCTCATTTTACTCAGGAAAACAATTACTTTATGAAAGTTGTTGATTTAAAAGTTTATTCGAAAAACCCATCTTAGAATTTGAAATAGTTGAATGAAACTGAAAATTTATATTATTATATTAATAATATAAAGAAAGTATATATATTTGGAAATACTATTTAATTTTTTTTTAAATACCGTTTAAAAATTCAAAATCGTAAAAAGTGACTGATAGGAGACCTATCCAGAACCGAACTCGCAGACTTTACTGAATTTGGACATGTTGTAAAGGAGCAAAAAAATAAGAGACATGTTTTTTGTTAGCTGCTCAATCTCACGTTTAAGGGTTATATTTTAATTTTTAAATTTGTTAAATATTCTCTTATCGTTGTCTCGATAATTTTAGGGTATATTGGAATTTCTCAAACTGGTTTTGTAATACACTCAGTTAGACTTACGTGATCGCAATTTCTTTTTTGTAGCACCGTGTAATTATTATATGCAATTTGAATGGTATAGGGTTAACGTTTTCACTTTTGACCAAAAAATACCGCCCAGGAAATTTAGAGAATGAATTATTTCGGGTGCTAAGCTTACGTGCAAGAGCAACACTTTATCGCACCAAACTTACCTTTAAGTGTTAAAAATGTGGGTTCAAAAATAGCTTCAGTTACCTTTTTTCGTTTTTTTTTACATTTTTTCCAAAGAAACTATACAAAAATGTATATCAAATTAAAGATAATTACACTGAATGTAAAAATCATATGTCAATTGACGTATTGTTACGTTTGTAATGTAAGATGAGCGCAGGTTTAATTCTTGCAGCCGCAGGTTGTCGAAAAATGTATCATATAGAGACAATCTGACAATTATAAATACACAAATAATAATACAATTTAAATGGAAAATCACTGATGACGCCTGTCCATAAAAAAGAGGCGGAAACTAGTCTAGTCTGATTTAAAAATTAATAGTGTTTATAATTTTTAGAGAAAAACGTATATTCTTCTTCTTCACCTCAACCTTTATTTTATTTTATTTAGTTTGTATACTCTATAATATTTTCTCTTAAAACTTTTTTTTTGTTATATATTAATGATATTATTTTTAAATCGAGGAGAGTTTTTCTTATAATCAAAGTTCTTATAGAACAAATTTTCATTGGCTACTATTACAGCTCCATTTTTGTACATGATGCTTTAAATTAGTTAGACAAGCCTCAATTCCATTTTTATTATTATACATATTTAGTCTTAAAAAAACCATCATAGAGTAAAAGAAATGCATTTGAGTCATTCCATGTCACACCGTACGATTTTTGCTAAAAATTTTCTTTGATTTCTCCGATGTCTTTCAAAATTTTAATACGTATTCTTCATTAAAAAATGTTTTACACGTCTTTCCAGAAAAAAAAAAAAAAATTTAAAGGTTGTGGGCATTTGAAAATCGTCAAAATCGTGAAAAGTCATCCGACAAAACAACTTTTAAACTGATGTTTTTCTACAACTAGTGAATGGATTTTAAAGTTGAATACCTTATTTTGAAGGTATTTGAACCTTCTTTTTAAAAATATTTTTTTTTTTATTTATCTTTTTTATTTTTAAAATTTGTTTCTTTTACTCAATTTCTGTTTTCCAACATCTTCGAACAAGTCGAAAAATCTGAAAAAAATACTTTCTTAAAGCTCAATATAACCTTAATATTCCCAGTTAATTTCAGAATGGAAGTCGAATGGATTCTATTTTTTCCGATTTTTTTTCATTGTAGTAACACGAAAAATTACATTTTGTATGTGAACATTATATTTTCAAACGTGTTAACAAATTGTTAATGCAAAAAAAAACTTAAATTTTTTTCTGGAAACACGGATAAAATATTTTTTAATGTTTAATACGTCTGGAAAATTTAAAGTAAATCGGAAGAGGTGTTGTAAACAATTTGTTCGGTCTGACATGGAATGACTCATATAGAGTATCAGTCGGGTTCATTACCAAATTCAACATCAGCACTTTTCAGCTTAGGTGGTGAAGAGCTAGGTAAATTTGTCGTGAGAGCTACTGGTAATCTATAGGTATTTTTTTTACTCTATGAACCATTGAATAAAGCAAGAAGATTTCATTGTTGTACAAAAACCCCTGGTTTTTATTACTAAAAAATATTACTGGGGAAGGCAGTAACCCGCCCAATCAGCAACGTTTTAAAAATCAAATTTAAAGGGGTATATGTCTATTTGCTTTTCCTGGGAACATTTTTGACGCCACATTTTTAACCCTGCAAAGTAAGATTTGTATGATAAATTTTATATTATTATTTTATCTGAAAAAACTATTCTGCAAATTTTCTAGTGGGTATTTTTTGGTCAAAAGTGGAAACATTTACCCTATGTGGATCAAACTACACAAAATAATTATCGATCGGAAATTTTTTTTGGATCATTTTAAAATCTTTGCAATCTTGTAGTCATAACTAAACTCATGTTTCATAGCTCTTTTTTGTTTTGAGGCCACAAAGTTTTAAATATTTTTTAAATAAAATGTGATAAAATTATAGTCTAGTCAAGTTAAGGTGATATTTTCAGAAAACAATGCAACTTTGATGAAAACATTTAAATTATGTTCAACTTTTGACAAAATAATCAATTATAATAAAATTTCCTGGAAAGGAGTCGTTCCACACATAATCACAAAGTATAATCTTTCTGTTTGTGCGCCCCGGTAGGCTTGTTGGTAGCATGATGGCTTATAAGTTCGTGGGTCGTGGGTTTGATTCCCACCAGAGGCACTGGTCTGTTTTCACTACAACGCGCCGAAGGCCATAGTAGCTACACTGATAGAATTTTGCTTCATAGTATTAATGAAACGATTTCATTAAAAATGATTCATTGATTTAATGAAAAATTTCATTAACTGAATGAAAATTCATTATTATTAGTATTATTTTCATTAACATTTTTTATGACTTTTTCATAACTTCATAAAAAAAATTCATTAAATCAATAAAAAATTTTCAAATTTTTTTCAATAAAAATTTTGACTTGTAATAAGAAAAAAAATTTATTTTTGTACTATCATGTTGAAATAATAAAAAAACTAAAAAATTTCTTTTAAACAGAATTAACCAAAACTTTGATATAAATAAATTTTTTTTATTAAATTTGCCTAGAGCTAACAGTTTTTGACGAATTTGAATAGTTGGTCACTAAATTCCAGGGAACAGATTTCTATGAAAAACGACATATTTTGTACCGACATATAAGAAAATATGTCATACTTTAACACAAATTATAAAAAATGTAAAGAAAGATTGAACAATTTTGTAAAAATAAAACAATAAAAACAGAAATAAATTAAAATTGGACCAGACCTTATAAATAATATCAACGAGGGATAATTTCTCAATAACCAGCAAATTATTGCTATGCTAAAATAATCATAAAAAGTGCAAATTAATAACTATCAATGAAACTATGAATTTTCTTTATTAAACACATGAAACTTTCATAGCGATTAGGCAAGAATTAATGAAAAAAAATTCATATAAATTCATTGGCTCAATGAAACCATTCATTAAAATTGATTTAATGAAACACCTTTCATTGACTCAATGAAAAGTTTCTTTGGGGACTTTTTTATGAAAAAATTCATTGGATTAATGAAAGAATTCATTAATACTACGCACAAATTTCTATCAGTGTAGTGCTCGGTTAGGGTAATAGTTTATAATTTGTAAATATATGATTATTGATTAATAAAATAAAAAAATAAAAATAAAAATCTTCCTCTTTATTTTTTCTTCAATTTCCACTATTATATTATGAAAATAGCATTCGACATATCAAAATGAGGTATTTTAAAAAGTCTTAAAAATTAATTAAAAAAAAACACGTTTTTTCATTTTTATTAAATTCGTGCGTCTTTTTGGTTTCCATTCTAAAGAGGGTTAATGATATTCGATAACATCATATTTCCGTATCTAAATAATTTTGAGTTTACTAAAGGAATCTATATATATAAAACTCATTTTCTGTTTGTTTGTTTGTTTGTTCTCTGTACAAATTTGCAATTCTCAACGGATTTTCCTCAAATTTGGCATGAATAATCCTCGGACCTCAACTTAGATCGTACTATATTTTTCATCGACCACGCCGACTTCTACGCCTACTTTTGACAAAAAGATTTTTTTTTCACCTTTCTAAACGTTTTTCGTTTCTTTTCTTCTAAGAAAGTTTTAAACGGATTTCTTTGAAATTACTCACATATATTCTACGTTTTCCAAGTAAGGCCTCAGTAAAAGTTTCATTGCTCACTTCAATACCGACTTTTGATTAAAAAAACGTCAAAATCAAAAAATTCCACTAGTTTTAACAAAGCTATTTTTTTTAATTTGAAAGTATTAAATCCAATCCAAATCCAATTTGGGAAAAACCATGTTGTTTTTAAGACCATAAATAAGGCACAGGGACAATCACTTAAGGCAGCGGGTATTAACCTATAGTATCCATGATTCTCACATGGCCAACTATATGTTGCATGCTCAAGAGTTGGCAGCCCACGAAACCTTTACATGTATGCCCCTGACTGTAAAACCAAAAACATTGTGTATAGTAATTCGGCACACATTCGATTGCAAAACAAAAACTAAAACCTTATTTTATAAATTTCAAATGGAATCTTTAATTTCAAGTTTAACGTTAAAATCCTAACTGATTCTGCAAAACACAACAGAATTAAGTCGTCTATTTCTTAGCTTAAAACTTTTTCTGCATTCAAAAATCACAGTTGACCCTGGAAACACCGGGCACTTTAGCTAGTAGATGAAATAAAAAATTATATTTTCTAAATTCAAAATTTTTGGAGTTTTTAAAAATAATAAAATTTTTCCCGTTATATTAGTTTCTTGTTTTTATATACATCGAGATTATTTTTATGTTTTTTTCAATTTATAACGAGCTTTCAACCTCCGTATATTTACAAAAATAAAGCAAGTCAAACATATTAGCTAGGTTGATACTAGTATTTCGATCTGGCTAAAGATCTCATCAGAACCCGAAGTTTTAGAAAAGCTAGGGCCTCCATAATAGGCAGAACTTTGAAAACTGGGTAATTTTCGGCCATAATTCGGCACGAATTGTAAGAAACCTGGGGGGTAATGTACAAAAATCGACAAATCGTTTTTAAGGGACATTCTTGTATATAATTTTATTTCATTTTTTTGCTCTGTGGGGGGTATCTATTGTAATTGTTTCTAATTGTAATTGTTGTTTGCTTGTTAACCAACATGAACAAACCCGTATAAATGCAACATCAATATATTTGTATAATTAGCTACAACTCCTCTATAATTTTTTCAATAAGAAATTAGACACACACAAAAACCAGTTAGATTGATAACGTGGCCAACTATTTTTGATCTAAAAGCGGGACTCGGCATACGAAAAAGCGTGAATTTGGGTTAACTAATACTAAAAGTTTTTCCTAAAGGTCCGAATTCTAAAAAATTTGGAATGTGTTAAGTAAAACGCTTGAAAAAAGACAATCTGAAACTGACAATTTATATGTTGAGATAATGTAATTTCGGGCAATCACAAATACTATTTCGGTATTTTTTAATGAGAAATATTTTTAAGCCATTTTTTTATACTTTTCCGAAAAATGTTCCAATCATTTAAAGGCCTTAAAGTTCTCAAAAAAAGAGTTTTGTATAATATTCTAAAAAGTACCAACATTTTGAGAAAAAGCGTATACAAATACGTACGCTTTTGAAATTCGTGCTGTAACAGCAGAGTACTTCATTTTTTTTTTGAATATCGAAAAATATAAATCTGTTAAAAATCAAAATATTTAGATTAAAAAAAATTGTTATGGAAATTTATGTAGTCATAACAATTTGTATGTGACGCTTATGAGTCATTCTCTATGAAAACACCGAAAAAAATGAAAAAAATGTTGCTGGACCATTTTAGATTTTGTTAAAATTTTGTGGAAATGTTCCTAAGTGTTCCCAGAACCAAAATCCAAGAGGATTTAATTTTGCACACGGCACTACCGGTTCACGTAAAATACAAAAACTAAAAAGTCTTGTTTTTGTGCGTAGTGGTTTGAGCTGTTAAAATTTTTCTGCTAGAGATATCTACATGATGAAAGCATCGTTTTAAAGCTGAAGGATTATAGTTTCTATCAAAAATATAAAATTTGACTTAATTCATACACCCAAAAAATAACGTCATATTGAAAATAAGCATATTTCATTGGTTTTCTGTGTTTTTCAATGAACTCCAGTGTCGGCGCTAATGAATATAAAAGCATAATAATTCTCAGATACAAATTAGACATGTCGGAGAAAAATACAAAATTAAAATTGGCTCAATCTGGCAACTCGTTATGAAAAAAATCGTTACTTGAAATTTTGCAATTTTGAAAATTTGCATATTTCAGGCTACAATTTGGTCATGTTTGTTAGCAGATACAAACTTGAAAATTATAGAGTACTTACTCCCTACTTTTAACTTTATAACACTTCAAGACCCGTTTAGTTATTTTCACTGCTCTCTGATTTACAGGGTTTTAAAGAAAAGCCTTTTTGATTTTTTGTATGTATTTTTATACTTTTCTCAATTGTTATATACAGAGAAATTAAAATAAAAACAAGTAGTATTATAAAGTAACAAAGAATACTTATGGACTAAAAAATATATTTATTAAATTCAGTAGATTTTTGATGTTTACAAAAATTTTACAAAAATTTTACAAAAATAAAAAAAATTTTATCAACATTTGTCATCACAAAGACGATTTCGGCTTAGAAGCATAGTGGCACTTTTTTGCCACTTCTCATGGCAAAAGTCCTTGTGACGGAGCAGGAGGTACAATTAAGCGGGCTGTAAGGAAAGCAAGTCTACAGCGAACTGCGGATCATCATATCCTAACACCTACAGCAATGTTTGATTTTTGTTCCACACAAATTCCTGGTATAAATTTTTTTTTGTATCCATTTCTGATGTTTGATGCTATCGAAAACTTTTTGTCAAAAAGATTTATTGATGTTTGCACAATTAAAAATACAAGAAACTACCGCAGTTTCTCTCCGATTTCTCACAGCCAGTTAAAAGTACGAAAGTTTTCAGCTTCTGATAACTTTGAAACTCCGAATATTATAAGAACAAGTACTTTATTGAAATAAAATAAAACTTATTCCACGATTCTTAATTACCCACATTTAAACTATAACTTTTCTACTTTAAATGATAAAAATATACCATGTGCCTATTTTCTATCACCACTGTAAAATTTTTTAACATCAAAAATCTACTGAATTTATTAAATATATTTTTTAGTCCATAATTATTCTTTGTAACTTCATAATACTACTTGCTTTTATTTTTATTTCTCTGTATATAACAATTGAGGAAAGTATAAAAATACATACAAAAAATCAAAAAGGCTTTTCTTTAAAACCCTGTAAATCCGAGAGGAGTGAAAATAACTAAACGGGTCTTGAAGTGTTATAAAGCTAAAAGTAGGGAATAAATACTCTGTAATTTTCAAGTTTGTATCTGCTAACAAACATGACCAAATTGTAGCCTGAAATATGCAAATTTTCAAAATTGCAAAATTTCAAGTAACGATTTTTTCATAACGAGTTGCCAGATTGAGCCAGTTTTAATTTTGTATTTTTCTCCGACATGTCTAATTTGTATCTGAGAATTATTATGCTTTTATATTCATTAGCGCCGACACTGGAGTTCATTGAAAAACACAGAAAACCAATGAAATATGCTTATTTTCAATACCACGTTATTTTTTGGGTGTATGAATTAAGTCAAATTTTATATTTTTGATAGAAACTATAATCCTTCAGATTTAAAACGATGCCTTCATCATGTAGATATCTCTAGCAGAAAAATTTTAACAGCTCAAACCACTACGCACAAAAACAAGACTTTTTAGTTTTTTTATTTTGCGTGAACCGGTAGTGCCGTGTGCAAAAATTAAATCCTCTTGGATTTTGGGTCTTCAGACCCTAAATGTCATTTCCAGTTAGTTTGAGTAAAATCTAAGATATGCCAGCTTTGCCGATTTGGTGATTTCATACAGAATAACTCTTATGTAATATTATTAAATTTCATTCAAAATATGGGCCCTTATAATTGTATGAGTTTAGATTAAATCTGATGCAATTAGACAAATGTACAATACAATTGTATCCGAATTATGGCCCGATAGAATTGTATAAGATTGTAGGGTGGGTCGAAAAAAAAGTTGAGTCAGTCACATCCTAAGATTAAAGATAAGTTAAAGACGATTCTAGAAATATATATTTTTTTATTTTACCACGCCCCTACATACTGCCCTTTTTGTGCACTGCGTCGCCATTTGATGTCCGATCGTAACATAATGCATATCGCTATATTTCTAGAATCTTCTTTAACTTATATTTAATCCTAGGGGTTGACTGGCTTAACTATTTTTTCTTGTATGTGGGCCGACCCACCTTAATAAGATTGTATCAGTTTTGTACCAGTTTATATCCAAACTGATACAAATATATATAATTCTATAAAAACCATATATTATTGTATCCGGATTTTGGCCGGATATAATTGTATATGATTCTATGTAAACTAATACATCTAAATATAATCAGATCCGAGTTTTTATCTGGTAAATTGCATTAAATGTTACATTTTTGTATATGATTGTATAAAAATATACACAACTTCATAAATATATATGATCATCATATCATCTCCGTTAAGTTCATATAAAAATATTGAGAAAATTTTTACTTTCTTGGGGATTTTCAAAAAGTTACGGCATAAACCGTTTCAAGGTTTAATGCACATTAGGGTGTCCCGGAAGTGTACAATTTAATGTAATAGTGCTCAAACGATGAGTATTATCCAATTGAATATGAAAAAAAAAGAAAAATTTGAAAATACTTAATTTTTTTAGATTTTTGAACAAAACTCTTCTTTTTGAAATATTTTAAAAATACTCTACAAAGGCCGCGGGTAGAAAATACAAGTAATGTTTGGTTTTTATCCATAAGCAGCTCAATTGTTTCGTTTGACGAAATTCACAAATTTTTAAATTCAGGACAGGCTAATATACAGCCATCAGACTTTAAATGCGGAAAGATTTAGTTTTATCCAAAAGAAGATCTATATTTTTCTGATAACAGTGAATAAGTCAAGATAACAAGTTTTTTGTTGTTGTGACCAATGTTAATATTTAAATTAGATTTTAAAAAGGGGTTTCCTTACGGGCTATTTTGGTCAATAATCTCATTTATTTGTAAATAAAAATCAATTTATCATGTTTTTGCTCAACGTTTCGTTTGCTTTATTCAAACTTCTTCAGGAGCGTAAAGTTATAAAATCTGGCGACAAATACAAAATAAGTTTATAAATAATAAATTTTTAATAAAATATCTTAAACTTACGATTTTTGGTTACATAGTCAGAAATATAATATGTAAAATTTATTTAAAAAAAAAAAAAAAACTGGACATCACTACACAGAATTTTAAATAAATAATTAAATAAATATTAACAACACAGTACACAGAAAACTACAGGTTAAGCTGACTGTAGTATCACAGAACTTTGACTAATTTCTAAATTATTGCAACTGGGTATTGGAGCTTTGTGTTATCCTTATCTTCTCTCGTATTCATGGCATAACTAATCCTCTCTTGTATTCTTAAGCTTTCTAATGTATAGCGTTTATTTACTCTTTTTTCTTTATCTAATATCTTTATTTTTTCAAAATTCATAATATGATTGCATTCCTTTACATGTTGTGCTAATGCAGTTGTTTCTTTTTCTTTGGTTATATGGGTTTTGTGTTCTAATATTCTTGATTCTCTTTGTTGTACCAACATAAACTTTGTTACATTGCTCCCTCTCATTGCCTTCGCATTTTATCTCGTAAACAACGTTGTCAATTTTAAGCGTGTCTTGTTTTGTCTTGTTCTGCGTAAAAAGATGTCGAAGGGTTTGGTTTGACTTATGTGCTATTGTTGTTTTTTCATCGTTGATCATGTGTTTCATTGTTTTTGTCTCCGTTAATTTTGGGATATACGGTACACTGTAAAAAATCCTATCTTCGGTTTGATCATAATTTTTGTGATTTCTGTTGTTAAGTGTTTTGTTGATTATGTTGTTTATTATAAATATAGGGTAATTGTTCATAATTAATATGTTTCGTATTTTGTTGATATTATTTTGTAACGTTGTATCAACAATGAAATATATTTTTTTGAATATTACACTGTATGTTATTAATATATTATTTTGAAATATGTTGTAAACATATCGCACCTGTACCTCTAAAGGGGGTCAACTCAAAATTTACTAATTTTCAGTAGAGGCAAAAAACTGTTTTTGTTTATTATTTACTAAAAAAAAAATAAAAACAATTATGCCATTGTAAAGAAATACGTATAAGGAGTACAGAACGGTAGTTGTTTTTGCGATTTTTTCAGTGATTATCAAAAAATAACAAGTTTTTTGAGTTGTTCCTCTTTATCTGAAACTGGCAATTAAAAAAAACTAAACAATTTCATCAATAGAGAAGCAAAACGAAATAAAACTTAAAATATTTCTCTTTAGTTGAACTTAAAATATTTCTCTTTAGTTGAAAAAAACACTGATATGAATTGGGTTTACATTTGGAGACAACTCAAAATATGTCTCTTTAGTTGATTTTAAAGAAGCTACTCTTATAACACAAATAGGGATACAACTGAATTTTTTTTGAGGAAGAGTAGAAAAAAAGGTGTAAGATTTTTACAGTAGGTAGATATGCTCACTGTGCATCGTTTTCTTGCAAAAAGTGAAAATTTAAAAATTTTGAGTTGACTCTGTTTAGAGGTACAAGTGCGATATATAATTCTATATGGCATATACGATTATATATTGGTCGATATGTAATAACATGTAATTATATGTGGCATCATATTATAAAATTTAGAGGAAAAAAATTGTTATATATAAACATATGTAATTACATATAATAGCATACAAAAACATATATATTTATATAAAATAATTCATGATTATATACAAACATTTTTACTCGGGATACAAAAATTTGCGTATAAATTTCTTAAACTTTGTGACATCATACAATTTTCCATAATTTTCATAATTTTTTTTTAGTTTTTTAATATTTTTATCATTTGAATTGGCGTATTTTTCTATAAAGAAATCAAGAAAAATTTATATTTCGTTTGCATGTTAAAAAACTTGGGTTGCGAATGCCCTCAAGTCACGGTTTTAGGCTTTGATTATCGAGTCGGTACAAAACAAAAATTTCGACTGGTTCTGATAACTTTTTTTAATTAAAAAGCTCATTAATTTCTCAATGTTTTTAATACATTTTGTTATTGATTCACTCATTAAAATGAAGCTGTAAAAATAGCAGAAAAAGCTACCAAAAATTAGTTAAAAATTACGTTGCAGAAAAAGCTTAGAAAATTAGCAGTTGTTTTTTTTTTAGCTAAATATTAATAATTCTTCTTGGCTCTATGAAACAAGACCCCAATGAAATAAGTCCCCAAACCAAAAATGAAATAAGGCCCCAAAAATTGGGGTCTTTTTTCATTTTTGGGGCTTTATTTCATTTTTTTGTTTGGGACTTTATTTCATAATGAAATAAGGCCAGAATATGAGAAATGAAATAAGTCCCCAAATAATATTTTTGGGGTGTGTGTTTCATTTTCTCAAAAATTAAAATTTTTAAGTAATATAAGCAAATAACCGTTATAATTACTGCATGAATTATCAAGTTATTAATGTAAATAGTTATTTGCTATTAGTAGTGAGATTATACCGTGTAGTAATTTTGAAGTTTCTTTTATGTCGCAAGCAGAAAAAAACTTTACTTCGCGAAGCCGCCTGCCGCGTTCTACGGAGGAAAATAACCCCTAAGAGCGGCCGAAGGCCGCCGCCCAGAAGAACTTGTTTTTCAAATCAGATGTCGAATCCGTTGAAATCTTATATTTTTAAGACATCAAGTAATTTGTAAAAACAAGTTTTTCGGCCGCTCTTAAGGGTTTTTTTCTTCCGTAGAACGCGGCAGGCGGCTTCGCGAAATAAAGTTTTTTCTTCGTGCGATTATACGATTTATAAATTTAGTTTTATTTTGTGATATATTACTAAAAAATATTAAAAAAAAACTGTATTGATATATTAAATATTATTAATCTGTTTGTTTTAAAAAGGCTCAAAAAAAATGGCGCGATTTTTTTTCAGCCTTTTTACTATGTATTAATTGGGAATAAAGAAATATTTTAAAGTAATATATAATTTTGTTTATTTTTTTAATTGGGGCCTTATTTCATTTTCGAAATGGGCTTTACTGCATTATGAAATAAAGCCTCAAAATTGCGGTGTTATTTCATTTTATTTTGGGGTTTCGTTTCATTTGGTTGGGGGTTTATTTAATTTTTTTTTGGAGTATTGCTTCATAATGAAATAAAGCCCCAAAACAATGGGGCGTTATTTCATTTTTGGTTTGGGGACTTATTTCATTGGGGTCTTGTTTCATAGAGCCATTCTTCTTAGTTTAAACGAGCTTAAGATCATTTATTTATTTATTATTTATTTCCAATATTTCGTCTCCACATTGGGTGACTTCTTCAGGGAACAATTATTGTAATAATGGTTCCCTGAAGAAGTCACACAATGTGGCTTAAAATAATTAATAAATAAATGATCTTAAGCTCGTTTAAACTAAGAAGAATTACAAAAAAGAAAATCAAAGAAAACTTAACATTTAAAAATATTAATCAAATAAGGAAAGCAAAAATAAACTGTTAGCTTTACAAAATTTTAGTTATATTCGAGTTGAATTTTAGTTAATTGTAAATATCAATTTAGACTAAGAACAGCAAACCAACTGTTATAACAATCTATATCTATATTTACCTAAAATTTAGTAGAATGTAAATAACAGTATATTCTGCTAAAAACAAAATAAATGTTTGGTAAAATTGCGTAATTTAACAGGAATAGATTAATTTTTGGCATTTTTATCTTACTAATATTTAACAAAACAAAATCTGGAAGTTTTATAAGTTTTTTCTGCAATGTAATTTTTAACTAATTTTTAGTAGTTTTAACAAAAATGTTTAATATTTTTTTTTTTATTAATTAATAATCATATAATTACAAATTATATACTATTACCCTAACCGAGCACTAGCTACTATGGCCTTAGGCGCGTTGTAGCGAAAACAGACCAGTGCCTCTTGTGGGAATCGAACCCACGACCCCCGCACTGATAAGCCAGCACGCTACCAACTAGCCTACCGGGGCGCACTGTTTAATAATTTGTTTCTTTCAGTGTTATGAAAACTTTAATAAGAAGCTTTAAAATATAAAAGGCTGGTTTTTAAAATGTGGGATAATCCCACCAAAAGCGGTATGGTTGGTCCAGATTTATGTTTGGATGTTTTTTTCCGTTATTTTATATCAATTAATGTTTTTGCTTATTTTCTAATTTATTTTTTTTTTTTTTGTTTCGACCACCCAATTACTAATGAGTATCCTTTTTAATATCCATTAATTATTGAGGCTATTTTTGTGTTGTTGATTTTCTATTGTTTCCGTTAGTTTTTTATTTTTATCCCTTATCTTTAATTTTCCAATCCACCTACTCTATTGAAATATATCATATCACGTGCCCTTTTAATTGTTTTTTTTTTTTTTTGCTAAAACTTCTCAGATTTTCTGTATAATATCCTGCTTCACCATGTCTATTATTCTTTGTGTTGAATTCAAGTTCCCTTGCTAATACATGTTTACCGTTTGTTAACATCATTTCCATTGTACAACTGATGTTCGTTTCCTGTTTTAACAATAGACGTTCAGTGTCATTGTGGCTCTTTTTTGTTGGTTACGTGACCTGTATGTCAGTAGTGTACGGCCTGAAGTTGATATAGGATAGCCCAAATATCTAGCCAACCAGCCAGCCAGCCACCCAACCAGTCAAGGCAAGGCCAGCTATTGAATGAATTACTAGACCATTGAGGAATTTTTGTGTAAAACGTTTTTCATTTTTCGTTTCATAAAAATTCACTTACAAATTAAGATTTATTACTAAAGTAGAGATTTTTTGTAAAATTAACAACAGCAAATTTTAAATTCTAAAATATTGAAATAAATTGAAAATTCTTCAAACGTAAATGGTAGACATATAAATATTTGTTAATGGCGTTATTAATGGAATAGGAATTGCTCTCACCTGAAGTTTTAAAGTCTTTAATATGTCTTTTGATGTTACAAAGTAAAATTAACTTTTAGATTTTGTATAGACTCTGTACAAAAAGCCAATTATCACGAAATTATTTTATCTAAACAAAAAGTTTTAGGATTTTAATGTTTTGTTGAAAAATGTAATTAGTAATGGGGAAACAAAACTTTTTGTCAGATATACTTTCACTACACTCACAAAAAAGCACATATTTAGCAGAATAATACTCAACTTTATTGCAAAATTTTGCTGGCTCAAATTGAGGACTTATTTTTGTCGTAGAAGATGAATTGTCATCTGTGTGAGAATAAAAAAAAAAGTACCTCAATTTGCGCCAGCAAATTTTGCAATAAAATTAAATATTATTTTGCTAAATTTAGGTGACTCAAAAATTAGCTAAAAAAGTTAATTAAAAATTCAAACTAAATTTACTGTTAAATACCTTGACAATACTCGGTAAATTAGCTAAAAATTTCGCTAATTCAACTATTTATGATAAAATTTCGGTAAAAATCCGAATTTTTGGATTCACTGCATCTGACCATATTTATTACCGGAAGTATGTAAGGTGGTTAATAAAGGCTACACTCAAATAAAAAAGTTAGTAAAGTCAGCAAAAAATTTTGCTGAGTCAGCAAAATTTTAGTCAGGAGGGTGCTTGCAAAAAAATTGCTAATGTCAGCAAAATCTCTTGCTGAAAATCAGCGAGCTGATTTTTAGCAACAATATTAGTAGATACAGCAAAAGCTTTGCTAAAACTTAGTGGTTTAGAAATTAAAAAACCCTTGCTAAACATTAATAAAATGTTTGCTAAATATTAGTAGACTAAAAAAAACTCAAAAAATTTGTAGAAAATTTTTACTTTAGTTAAGATTGACAACACTATGTTGTGGTAGACGTGTTAAGAGACTTCTCTTGATTGAAAATTAAAAAAAGTATTCTATTTGGTGCAAAAATTATCTAAAACAGTTTTAAATTAACAAAAACACCAACATCATCTCTGGAAAGTTAAAGTTTTTAGAAAATCATTAAAATATTAATGTTTTTTTTTAACTAAAAAAATTCAATATTGCGTTACATGCGGCTTTTGTAGAATCTAATTTCAATTCCATCTTTACTTACTACAAATCAGCAAATCAAAACAAATCAGAAAAATAATCATATGGTTGTCTCTCTTTTTGCATTAAAGTTAGAAAAAAGTTTTTGCTGTAATAATTCTGCCATTTTTTATTTATCAAATTTGTGTAAAAAATCTTTAAATAAAATCTAACCATAATGCCTTATCCTTGTGGAGTTTGCAATTTAGAAACAACTGGTACTAAATGTTTGCTATGTAGATCCTGTGAATCCTGGTACCATGCTGACTGTGAATGCATTACTAAGGCTTTATTTAATATGCTGGATAAAAATCGTAACCTGGCTTATACCTGCAATGGATGCATGGATAATCCGCCAAACAGTAATGATTTCAAAGCAGAAATGAAAAAAGAGTTTGCTGATCTTAAGGAATCCTTACGTGCTCATGCCAATGATATGAAAGCTGAGCAGACTGCAATTAAGGCTACATTTGAGACTGTCGTTTGTGAGATTCGTACAGAGCTGTCAAAAAGCCTTAATGAAATTAAAGATGAAGTTGCGAATTGTAAAACTTTGGTGAATTCCAACGACATTGCCAACAAAATGAAATTTTATGAGCTTGAGCTGCAGAATCATATACTACAACATCGCCTGAACAGATCGGATATTGTTGTCACTGGTCTTGCTGCTGACTTAAAGGATCTTAATGAGACTGTTAATAAATTATGTGCTCATTTAAAAGTTGATATTGCTCCAAATGACATTTTAAATGTTATGTACATCAAAAAATCTTCTGCCATCCTTGTTAAATTTGGGCTGATAAGTAAACGTGATAATGTAATGTCTCAGTATTATAAATCCAAATCCCTGAAAGTGTCTGATGTTGTTGGTGAAAATAATAATAACCGTGTGTATCTAAATGACAATTATTCGTCTTTAGCCAACAAACTTTAAGATGTTGCTGGAAATTAAAAAATGCTACGAAGATCAAGGGTTATAGTATTATAAACCGTGAAATTTTAAAAACTAAAATAACAATGCCTAATGAGGCGGTAAAAATTTTAAATATTCAGGAACTTATTGATCTTTTTGGCTTAGATATTTAACATTTCTTCTTTTTGTTTTTCCTTTCTATATTGTTTATAAAATGAAATAATAATCATTAATTCTCAATCAAGTAGGAGATATTTCTTTTTTAATAATGAATTATTGGTTCATATTGTATATAATTAATTATTATTGCTTTTTAATATCTATAATTCTGGCTATTATTTGGCTCCCCCACAAATATGAATATTGGTTTAATTTTGATGATCCATAATAATAATCTAGGGCCTATAGCTGAGGATAGCTCTATTTTGAGATCAAATCTTTCCTCACTTTCCGAGAACTTGAACATTGGGCATATTAATGCTCAAAGTTTGAGTCCATCTAATTCCAGTGCCAAACTTGAAGAATTCAAGTCTACGTTAGTGATTCTGGTCTTGATATAATTGGGGTATCGGAAACTTGGTTTAAACCAGGTATGCTTTCACAATCCCTAAGTTTACCTGGGTACAAAATTGTAAGAAACGACAGACCTGTGGGAAACAGTTTAAGTGAAAGTCACATTCCTAAGAGGGCTGGTGGTGTCTGCCTGTACATATCAAGTAAATTACGTTTCAGGACAATTTTTTTAGGCAAGCGGTATGGGGATTTGTGAATCTCTATTTGTTGAAATTTTTGGTGATTGTGTTTCATTAGTTGTTGGGGTAGTGTATTTGCCTAATGGTGATGTTGATGTGTTCGAAAACATCCATGGTGATTTATTTGATCGTTATTCTAATATAGTAGTTATGGGGGACTTTAATTATAACCTTTTTGATCCTTCTAAATCGGATCATTTTCGGTCTTTGATTTCGAGATGTGGTCTTACCTGCACTCATAACTGTTTACCTACTCACCTTCATTTGCCATCTAACACCACCTCGTTGATTGACTACTTTCTTGTTAGTCAACCTTCACTTATTGCTAACAGTAGTCAACTTCAATACCCATTTTTTTGTTCGTATCACAGCTTTATCATACTTTCTATTAAATTCTACTCTCAAACACGTGATGATTGGATCGAATTCAGAGATTATAAACGGATAAATTATGATGAGTTTTTTGAATATCTTAACTGTTTTAATTCTTCACCTATTTACTCTAATAGTGATATTGATTTTCAACTTTTGTCGATAAATGAATTAGTAGATGGACTACATAATTGTGTTCCAGTGTCTAGGATTAGAATTAAATCCAACGATTCTAACTGGATGAATTCTAGGGCTATTTCCGAGTCCAGATCAGCTAGGGATCGAGCATATGGAGCTTACCTTAGGGATAATTCTGAAGCTAACTGGAGAGTTTATTGCAGACTGAGAAACAAAACTAAATCTATCATTAGGAAAGCTCGTAGGGAGTATGGAAGAAATCTTTTACTGATGTTGATAATACTCAAATGTGGAGAAGGATTCGCGGACTGGGTTGTGTTGGTCGTGAGAATTCTGAATTAGATGGTTCTGATGTAGATAATATAGCTGCTAGATTTTTGAATAATCTGAACACTAATCATTTAGGCGAGATTAATTTGACAATTTTACTGCAATGTCAAAAATTATTGAGATTATAATGAAAACGCAAATTTTGTCTCATTGCGAAAATTTTTCACTTATTCATCCTAATCAGTATGCATTTAGGAAAAATAGAAATACGACGTCATTGCTTCTCTCTCTTACTGACACTATAAGGAGAAAGCTCGATAATCATGAACATTGTATTATGGTTTCTCTTGATTTAACCAAAGCGTTTGATCGAATCAACCATAATATTCTTATAGCTAAGCTTCAGGAACATTTTAATTTTTCTAGATCTGCATGTAGGTTAGTTTATTCTTATCTGTTGGAACGATCTCAGTTTGTTTCACTATCTGGTTCGAATTCTGCTATAGGTGCAGTTACCTCTGGTGTGCCTCAGGGTTCCGTACTGGGACCCATTTTATTTCTTATTTACTTAAATGATTGTATTTCCCTAATGGACAATAATTTTTGTCAGTCATATGTATTTGCTGATGATATATTGCTATTGTATTCTACCGATTACTGTCAAATTGACCACTTTGAGACTTACATTAATAACCATCTTGGTTCCATATCCAATTGGATGTCTCTCAATTGTCTTGAGATTAATTCTTCTAAAACTAAAGCTTTATCTTTTCATTTGCGGAACCAAAATTGTATTTATCCTAGAATATGTATAAATGAACAGGTGATTGACTATTTAGATTCTCTTAGATGTCTCGGTGTTATTTTGGATTCAACTTTAAATTTTGACAATCACATAAATCATATTTCCAATCAAGTTTGTTTTACTTTAAGAAGATTATACTCTTTAAAACCATATACACCTAGACATGTAAGATATCGTTTAGCTCATTCCCTGATTATGTCCCGATTTAACTATGGCCTGGAGGTTTTTTCTGGGTCTTGGTTGTATAACGTTGATATTCTCGGGGGAATTGTTAGAAAAGTCGTTCGTTATGTTTTTAGTGTGAGGGTTCATGAACATGATCGTGTAAGGGAACTTGTTCCCGAATTTTTGAAATGCGATTTCGACAATTATTTACAATTACGTATTTTACTTCATTTCTATAAAATTATAAAATTACAACAACCAGAGCCTCTAGTGAATGAATTTTCATTTATAAATTCAACGCGGAATGTTCAGATCGAAGTTCCTATTAGACATCTTGCAATATTTGATCACTCGTTTTTGGTACGTGTCTATCAAGTTTGGAACCATCTGCCAAGAAATCTTAAACTGTTTTCCTATTCCTTTTTGACATATAAACGTAAACTATATGTCAATATTAGATTATTTGTATAAGTATTTAAATTTAAGTTGTATTATCAATGTACATAGTAAGTTAACTAACAATACATAAATAATTGGCCATGAGGGCTTTCTTTGTATTGATATTAATAAATAAATAAATAAATAAATAAATAAATAAAATAATTTATTTTGCTGAAAATCATAAAACATATTTTTGTGATGCTTTTTAAAATAATTTATCTTTTAACTACTTAACTCATTGGTAGTCTAAATGATGCTATCTTTTAAAGGAACGCTAATGCAGCAGAGAATTATAGAAACGAAACGAAAAAATAACAAAACGTAACAACCCTTTTTTTGCAATAAGAAAAAGGAAACATAAAAATTTACCTAAGATATAAGTCATTCGCTTTAGTCTGTCTACCTGCTGTATATTTGTTATCAACTTGACCACTCAATTTGACACAAATACACGTTTAATCTTTTTTAAATTTATATATTTTATTTTGTCTTTTATTTAATTAATAGACAATTACTTTCACAAGCCGGTGAAAAACGCAAAATTTAAGTTGTTTCAAGCCACAATTTTGTTTTATGTATGAAAAATAGATAAAAAATCTCCCATGGTTGATTTTTTTTAAGTGTCTTACTAGAGTTGTACTTTTTAGTATAATTTTTCTCGTCACTACTACATCTTGACATCTAATTCATTCTGCGTATAACTTTTAATCTGGTTGTCGTTAACACTATTGATGTGCTAATCAGCACAATTTTTTTAGAAAAATAAATTAGTAAAACATTAGTAAAATATTAGTAAAACATTAGTTCAAAACAGTTAAGTGCTGACTAAGTATAACTAAAATTTTAGTTTAAAACATAATTTTAGCAAACAATTTGCTGAAATATAGTATACCTGATTTACAAGAAGTTTTACTGACTTTTCTACTAACTTATTTTTTTGAGTGTACTTAATAGTACGGCCTAACTATTTTTGGTCCATTTTGCTCTATCTCGCTTAGTTTGCGAGATGCAGCATATTTTATGATTACACTCAGGAAATTAAGAAAGTAGAAATGACTTAAAATGCCAGTTCAATTGACTACAAATGTAGTTAAAAAGGCGATGACAATATTTGTCATAAAAATTACTAAACATGTAAACATTTTTAATTATTGAAAAAACAACTACAATTTTAGTAAAAACGGCTATGGAAGAGGTCAAAAACAACTAACCTTAAACGAATGCATAATACATAAAAACGGGCAACAAAACAATAAAAGCGTTGAATATAACACGACTAAAAAAGTTGTAAATAATACTGTTTTTAACAGTTACATTTTTGGTATTTAAAAATATTTTTAATAACAAATTTTTGTTTTCTTTTAATTACAAAAAAAAATTGTATTTCCTACATCCTTTTTAAAATGCAAAGTCAAAATTCCAAACGGTATTCCGGTTATGACGTTTTTATACTTTGGAGATACAATGAAATTTTCTCAGTATTATTTGCAAACTATAAGCATATCAATAATAACAAATATAAACTAAATGAGAGTTTTAAAAACTCGATATAATCTTCTATTTTTAAATAACTAACAAAAGTAACTATTTACTGCAAAATTATTGTGTTGGTAGTTGTTTAATAAAATTTCTAAAATAACTACTTAAAACAACTGTTAGTGAAGTACAGAATTTTGGTTAGTTATTTTTTTTAATGACTGTCTATATTATTCTTTAAAGATTGACTTGCAGTTAAAACAACTACTAGGCTCCAAAAAAAATAAGTTAGTACAAAAGTTACTGAAACGTCTTGTAAATCAAGTATACTATTTTTCGGCAAATTTTTTGCCGAAATTTTGTATTCAGATAAAATGTTAGTTATAGGTTTTTTTCAATTTTAATGTTTTATTTCAATATCTCATTTAACAAATTTTAAATTTTTTGCCTCAGCGCCAATTATGGCTTTATAAAGGCTAAAAAAAGTAGGCAACAATAAATATATTACAATTTTAATGTATAATTTAAATTAAAAATTTAACAATATATATATATAAAATATACATATTTTCATTTTTAATAATGTTAAGTCGTAAGAAGTATTTCGACGTTATTACTTCCTTTAAAAGTTGACAATATAGAAATATTTTTAAGACTGTCAGATAATTGGTTATTCTCGTTAGCACCAGCAAAAGTAACTCGTTGTGTAGTCAACTCGAGGCGACATGTCGCTACGTTCAGATCTTGTTATTCTATGTCTTGCTATTCGCATGTCTTGATATTCTATGAGTGTGCATCAGATTTTGATGAAAAAAAAAAAAAAAAAAAAAAAAGTATAGTTTTTGCAAAAATTTTATATAAATCAACTGTACAAAATCTTATTAATCATTTAACTGTTTCAGTAATACATTACTAATGTTTTACTAATTTATTTTGCTAAAAAAAATGTGCTGATTAGCACTTGAAAAGTGTGGATGACAAACAGAGTGAAAGATATACGCAGATTGAAGTTAATGTCTTGGCATGTCAAGATGTAGTAGATGCGAGGAAAATGATACTAAAAAGTACAACTCTTGTAAGACATATAAAGGGTTCGCCATCTAACGTTTTTTTTTCAACTAGTGCTTATTTCGTGAATGGTAACACTTAGCTCATGTATGATTTGACAGATAATTAGTTTTATCCTTCCGCTGAAAAAATATGGTCCGTATGTTCGTTATCTTGTGAAAAAAGTGAAAGAAACTGGCATCCTCATCGATAAAATAAAGCGTGAAAAGCCAAAAACAGTGCGTACACCCGAGAATATTGCTGCTGTGGCAGAAAGTGTTCGTGAAGCTCCATCAACATCAATTCACCGTCGTTCTCAACAATTGAACATTTCGGAGACATCATTGAGACGAATTTTGCATAAAGACCTCGGTATGACGCCATACAAAGTCCAATTGGTTCAGGAGTTCAACAAAAAAAAAAATTATTTGGCGGACCCTTTATAACCCTCGTATTGGAAGTATAGTTTTTGCAAAAATTTTATATAAATCAACTGTACTAAATATTATTAATCGTTTAACTGTTTCAGTAATACATTACTAATGTTTTAATAATTTATTTTGCTAAAAAAAAATGTGCTGATTAGCACTTTAAAAGTCTGGACGACAAACAGAGTGAAAGATATACGCAGATTGAAGTTAATGTCGGGGCATGTCAAGATGTAGTAGATGCGAGGAAAATGATACTAAAAAGTAAACTCTTGTAAGACATATACAAGAATCAACTATGAAAGATTTTTGTATCAGCACATAATTAAACAAAAGGACGCCACCAATGTGTATCGTATATATATAAATTGTGGATTAAAAAAAAACTTAAAATTTGCTTGTCAAAGTAATTGTGTATTAATTAAATTAAAGACAAAATAAAATATTTAAATTTAATAAAGACTAAATGTGTATTTGTAAACTAATTTATAATTGAAGTGTGTTCAAATTGCAAACAAAAATACGTTCAGGTAGACAGACTAAAACAAAAGACACATAATTTTGTAACTTTCCTTTTTCTTCTATTAAAAAAAAAGGGTTGCATATTTCATAATTTGTTATTTCTTTTTGTTTCGCTACTAGAAACATGCCTTCATTTAGATAACCATTGATGTAAGTAGTTGAACGATAATGTTTTATTTTATCTTATACATAATTATTTTCATATATTTTCAGATATGAATTTAATTCGTGTCTACAATGTGGGATTACATATTTATATTTTGTAACGTATTGTAAATTATTTTTAAAAGAATAGAAAAAATAGTTTTAAGATTTTCAGCAAAATTAATCAACTGAAGCATAATTTTTTTAAGTGTTAGCAAAACTTTCGCTGAGTCTACTAGTTTTATTGCTGAAAATTAGCGACATTAGCAATTTTTTGCAAGCACCCTCCTGACTTAAATTTTGCTGACTCAGCAAAATGTTTTTGCTGACTTTACTATTTTTTTTCAGTGTACTTAAATTAAATGTTTTTCATATTTTTAATAAATTTTAATTAAATTTTTAAGTTAATATGCATTGTTTAATATATCCTGAGCAAAAGTTTTGCTCAATTTACGAAATGTAAGCAAAACTTTTGCTGATTCTACTAATTTTGTTGCTTGAAATCAGCTCGCTAATTTTCGGCAAAAGATTTTGTTGACTCTAGCCATTTTTTTACAAGCACCGTCCTGACTAAGTAAAACGTCTTGTAAATCAGGTATACTATTTGTTAGCAAATTTTTTCCTAAAATTCTGTTTTAAGCTAAAATTTTTGTTATACTTATTCAGCACTTAACTGTTTTGAACTAATGTTTTACTAATATTATACTAATGTTTTACTAATTTATTTTGCTAAAAAAAATTGATAGTGTGGACGACAACCAGATTGAAAGATATACGCAGAATGAAGTAGATGTCGCGGCATGTCAAGATGTAGTAGAGAAGAGGAAAATGATACTAAAAAGTACAACTCTTATAAGACATATAAAAAAATCAACCATGGAAGATTTTTGTATCTGTTTTTCATACATAAAACAAAATTGAGGATTAAAACAACTTAAATTTTGCTTTGTCACCGGCTTGTGAAAATAATTGTCTATTAATTAAATAAAAGACAAAATAAACTATTTAAATTTAACATGTACTTCTAAACTAAATGTTTATAGATTAATAATCTAGTGTGGTCAAATTGCAAACAAACATATACAGGCATGTAGACAGAGTAAAGCGAAAGACAAAGACATACATCTTAGGTAGATTTTTATGGTTCCTTTTTCTTATTACAAGCAAAGGGTTGTTTTTTCGTTTGTTTTTGTTTATTTTTTCGTTTCGGTTCTATAATTATCTTCGGCAGTTTCGTCCTTTAAAAGATAGCAACATTTAGACAACCATTGATGTAAATGAATAAAAAATTTACAATGTAGTTATGATTTTTAGAAAAGTATGCTTAATCTTCTCTACCACGCCTATCTCAAACAATTGAAAAATATGTGCATATTAATTATAGTATTAATTGTACACTGTCTAAGAAGACGATGAATAAAATTCAAAAATCCCCAATAAAAAATATATCAAAAAATTTGCTCCCTGGCAACTCTTCCGTAACTACGAGAATAGCCAAAACTACCGTATGTACAAAAAATACATCATAGTTGCGCCAACTCACAAAATGTGGGAAATAGTGGAAATTAGATTACATATGATTTTCTAACAATTGTGAATTTTTGTGGTGTTGTCTTAGCTATCTTCTGCAATTACAATTAAATGTAAAATCGACCCCGTGTAATTGAAACTGGTTTTAAGCCACAGCAAAAATCGACCTTACTTAGATCAGTTGGTTAGAGCCTCTGTCTAAGTGTAGTGCGAAGTGCATGTGGCAAAGAAAGCAGGTTCAAGCCACGGTCAGGATTGCATTTAATAAATAAACATTTCATATAGATGCAATCAAACAATAAAAACGATAACAATAATTACAGTATTGTCAAAAAGGATTACTGATGAAGGTTGTGTTACCAGAAACTGCGCAGTCTAATTCAATAAAAAATTTACAATGTAGTTATGATTTTTAGAAAAGTATGCTTAATCTTCTCTACCACGCCTATCTCAAACAATTGAAAAATATGTGCATATTAATTATAGTATTAATTGTACACTGTCTAAGAAGACGATGAATAAAATTCAAAAATCCCCAATGAAAATTTTTATATTTCGTAATTATTGTAAATTATTTTTAAAAGAATCACAAAAATATGTTGTATGATTTTCAGCAAATAAATTAACTAAATTACAACTTTTCTACAAATTTTTTGCGTTTTTTTCAGTCTACTAAAATTCAGCAAAAAATTTATTAATTTTTAGCAGGGCTTTTTTATTTCTAATCCACTAAGTGTTAGCAAAACTTTTGCTGAATCTACTAATTTTGTTGCTAAAAAACAGCTCGCTGATTTTCAGCAAAAGATTTTGCTGACATTAGCAATTTTTTTGCAAGCACCCTCCTGACTAAAATTTTGCTGACTAAAATTTTGCTGACTTTACAAACTTTTTTTTGAGTGTATTTTAAATTAATTGTTTTCAATATTTTTAATAAATTTTAATTAAATTTTTAAGTTAATATTTATTTATTATTTAATATATCCTCAGAAAAAGTTTTGCTCAATTTACGAACAAGTTTAAATATTTTTATGAACAAATTCGCATAAAAAACACTTAAAACAGTTTCTCTTAATCACAGTTTTCATATATAAAATTTAAGAGAACACCTAACAGGTCTTGAAAAGTTTGGATAATCTTTAGTCTACATGCTCGTTGGTAATTAATTAATTGCATGTGCATATTAATATATTTTTTATGCATATTATAGGCGCCTTTTAGTACATGAAGTTCCTGTCCTTGGAGATTACCAAGTTTCATGCAAATCGGAAGGGGTGAATTTAAAAAAGTCATATTTTCGTCAAAATACAAATTTTTATATATACATTTTTTTTTTTTTGTTTTGATTGTAACTTTATATTGTCCAATATTTCGAAAGTTATTTAGTTGTTATATCACATTTATTATATAATGAAAAAAATCGGCATACAATTTTATTAGTTCATTTAACCAAATTATGCGGCAAATGTATTTTTTTTTTTTGTTTTATTTTATTGTTGATCTAAATTATTATTCAAGTTAAATACCAAATAAATTAAACATGGCAAAAACAAAAAAGATATTTAATCATTAAAGTTATAAAAGTTTCAGATTAAATTTATTTGTTGCGGAGCAAACAAACGAAAAAAAAAACTTCTATAAAAATTATTTCATTTTAACTTTTCAGCAAAACTAACAACAACAGCAACAAAAAAAGAAAACAAAGTTTCTTTTTGTTGACCAGTGTAATTTGTTGCCTATTTAGTTTTATTATTTTTTTTTAATGCTGTAGATTTTTTTACTGTATCACTTAATAAACTATAAAATACTACGATGTAGCGTAAATAAGTCGATTTTTATGTTTTTTTCTTTCAGTTTATATCTAACAACAAATTGTGGTATATACCCATTTTATTGTATTAGTGTGTGTGTGTGTGTATGTGTGTGTGTGTAGACAATGTACGTGATTTTAGCTTGTTAGTGTAAAAATATTTTATAAAATATATAATAAAAAACAGCAACAACAATAACGATAATCCTTGACTTTAACACAAAAACATAATTTATGTTTTTGATTTCCCTTGGAAACATTTTAAGGTTAATTTTTTTATCTCTCTGTTGTATGAACCAATATATAATAAGTGTATGTATGAGTGTGTTTGTGTATGTGCAAGAATGTTTGTGTGTTTGTTTTTATGCATTGTTTACGTGTCCTTTTGCGAGTAAAACATAAACGGCAACAACAACAACAACGAACAGTAGAAAATTAACAAACAACATAATGAGTCAGTCGTCTAATTTTTTTTTTTTCGTTTATCCAAACGTGTGATAATTTTCACTACACCAGCAACGACACAACACACACACACACACACACATACACAATGTGTCCTGTCTATATAATCTAGTACATGCAAAGAGTGCGTGTATGTGTTTTTTTATCTATATGTGTTGTCATTTTCAAGAGCAGTAGTCAGTCAACTAATTTTACTACAATGTCTTGCACTAAGTGCTACTCTTTTGTCACAATATCACATTGGGTCTAGAAATATTTAAATTTTCATGCGGATATAATTTTGTTTTAACTAAACCCATTTTCTAAAGTGCGTTGGCCAGTATTGGTTTTAGAAAGTTTTAAAAAATTTCAAATCTAAAATTTTATTGGCAAACTATATAGCACAGTGGGCCAGATTCAAAATATATTGGAAATAATTGAGACTTTTCTTACTGGCTGATTAGATTGTACTAAAAATCAGCCAAAATAATTTCAAGCTTTAAATTTTACCACGAACCCCTCAAGCCCACCAAGAGTTTTGTCATTTAAAGCTACTTATCAACCGATTTTTAAAATTTAAACACTTCTATAATCTAGTAGGCAAGACATACAAAAAACGGTCTTACACATAACTGAAAAAGTTATTAGCATTTAGCATTGAAAATGTATGATTTTTTTAAATAACATGGCTAAGCTAAATCAATACTACTTATATTTGTAACAAATTCTTCTTACAAATAACGAAAATTTCAATCTAAAATCGTTTTAGGCCCAGAGAATAAATAAGAAGAAAAAATAAGAAAATTTTTTTAATTTTTTTTTAATTTATTTGAGGGATTCTCTTAGCTTGTTCCCATATTCGACTGTTTGACTTTTAACCGAAAATTTCCGAAGAGCTTTTTTTACCTATATTTTAATCACTGCATATGAATTGCAACATAGGTAATAGGGTGTCCCGTTAGAAACTTTTTTAAGTAATAGTACTAAAAAAAGGAACATTGAAGAGCTGAATACGGAACCTACCACAAATTTTGTTTTTGAAGCTTATTATGATGAAATATTTATAAATTTATTTAGAACATTTTTGGGTCAACGCAGCATTTTTAGGTTTTCAGCATACCCGATGAAAAAAGTTCCGATATTGGTATATATAATCATATATAGTCATATATATAATTCATTATCACATCATATCATAGCTGATCCGAAAAAAGGCATACATAACGTTATCTCATGAGATATAATGGGATCTCATCTGATATAATTTTATCCGAAAGAAGGGTCTATCTAGTTTGATCAAATTATATACATTTTGATAAAATTTGATATTTATCCGAAAGAAAGGTCTATCTAGTTTGATCAAATTATATACATTTTGATAAAATTTGATATAAATTCCCAAAATTCTTTGGAAAACCGCACTACAATTTTGTTTCACATCCCAAATAGTAATGAAAATTTAGATATAAATCAATGGATTGCAAAATTAGACGTCCCGAGTAAAAAAAAATAATATGATGTCATTTATAATTGTATTTCATTTGATATAACGGGAGATATATTATGATTCGAAAAATGGTGGATCAAATTATATCGGTTATGATGTATATATTAAATTATATATAATTTTATCCGGATTTTGATCTGATATAAACATATCTAATTTGATGTAGAATGTCATAACTTTGCAGTTTTATAAAGGATTTTATTTTATAACACATACAAAAACTTACATTTAGTATTGATAAAAAATGAAAAAAAAATTAGGAAAAAAATTTAAAAAAATTATGTTCAAAATTTTAAATCAAAAAAAAAAGAACTCCTTGCAATCATACCAAAATAAATATAAAAAATGCAAGGTTTTTTTTTACATGGGGCTATACTTAATTATATATTAATGAACTTAGAATTTTTTTTTATATGGGGCTATACTGAACAATATATAAATGAACTTAGAAGATTTTTTTTTACATAGAGCTATACTTAATTATATATAAATGAACTTAGAAAATATTCTTGACATTGTGCTTTATATTTTTTATATGATTTTCTATAAATCCATGTTTATTTATATATGATACGGTGCTTAAAACTTCCCAGCGTATCTAACTACATATGAACATACATATAAACATGTATAGGAACATAGTTATTACATAGGACGGCCTATTTGAAATTGTTAAAAACTGGAAGGTATACGTAATTATATGCACACAAATATAGTACCGCACTTGGCTATATTTATAAATGTAAAATTATATAATTTTCTATAAAACTTGTTTCACTCTAGGTGATTTCCATTTGACTAATATGGGATGATATAAACAATTATATATTTCTTGTTTCTAACATATATGTTTGTATATAATTATCAAAGAAGAATAATTTGCTTTCTTTGCATCTTTTTTTTTTTGTTTGCTTTATTTGGACAACAGGCCCGAACAACATAACTGCAACGGAAAAACTACAGCAAGCTCTTCATGATGTACAACTGTGGACAAAAAAATGGGGCATACAATTAAATAGTTCCAAATCCATCCATATCAACTAACAAAACAATTCATTTACCAATTCGTATCAACAGCATTGAAGTGCCATTTGCAAACCCGCCTAAATACTTAGGTATGACGCTGGATACAAAACTTCATTGGAAAGAACACGTCAAAATTAAAAAAAATTAACTAGAAATAAAATACAGAAAAATGTGTTGGCTATTAGGAAGAAGAGCCAAACTATCTATACACAACAAACTTATGATGTACAAACAGCTTTTAAAACCAAAATGGACTTATGGAATCCAAGTCTGGGGATGCGCAAAAAATTCTACAATACAACAAATTCAAAAATTCCAAAATAAAGTCCTTAGAAATATTGTTAATGCCCCATGGTATGTTCGAAATGCCGACATTCATCGTGACTTAAAAATAAGTACAATAAATGAAGAGATAAGGCGTAACGCTGAGGTTCATAAAATATTCGTTAAAATAAATATGAGATGTAAATATATATCATTACATATGACCTCATATGTAATTATATATAATTTTGTCAAGCTATATACGACTGCATATAAACTTTTTTCGTCGGATAACATGATAATTGTGATTATTTTTGGCTTTTTCCACAAAAACTAAGGTCAGCATTTCAAAAAGTAAGACAAATATTTTAAAACGTATGTTGAACCTAAAAGTACACACTATAAAAATGTGCTATTACTGAAGTGAATTCGCAAAAACACTCTTTGCCGAGACACCCTAATAAGCAATATGGGTGTCAAGAAAAATTTTTTCGAGTACATCAACGATGCGTATGAATAAATCGTTTATTTCAGACATATTTCCTTAAAAATATGCAATAATTAAGTTTGTTATAATTTTTATTAAAAATAAAAATTATGTTTTTTTTCCGACCTTTAATTGTGCAATGAAAATGAAAATTATTCAAGTTCGAGGCCATACTCTATATTTCTTCATTAGGATATTGTCCTAACAAATAATCTATAGAGTTTTTGTTTTCAAATTTATTATTTGACCCTTTCAGGAATGTGTTGATAGATCTATTTCGGGAATTTTCTAGGTTCCCATCATCAGAACACGTTTTGAAAGCGGTAACAATCCCATGCCAAACATCAAACATACATATGAACTAGTTTACTCACTACATGAGAACTAATATTATACATATGAGTTTGAAGTTAAATATTATAACCATTGATCAAAAAATAAATTGAAAACTTGTTTGATGTGCAAGATCCACCTCTGGTGGATATTCAATACACGTTTTTTTTTTGTTTCTCTCTCCTTTCTATATTTTGTAAACAAACAGGGGAAGTAAACTTGGCGGTACTCTGCCTTTTATACAAGTTTGTTATAATTTTTATTAAAAATAAAAATTATGTTTTTTTCCGACCTTTAATTGTGCAATGAAAATATGCAATAATTTTTAACTCCAACTTTTTGACTCTAACTTGGGCCGCGAAAACAAATTGTTTGCTTTGTGTTGATCTCCTTTATTAAGATCAGTGAAAACCCACCGGGAGATTTTTTGTTAGTAAAAATTGAGAAAAATATAGCCAAAAATTTCCAAGCTGACTCTTTTTCCTATACATTAAAGTTTTTGACTTTAATGTCTACTTCGCCCTTACCTTTCCGAATTCGACAATTTTTAAATCCTCCATCGCATTATGCAGGAGGGTATATATCAATTTGCTAGTCCGTTTGAACACCATTCAGCAAAAATGTTGCTGAACCTAGCAAATTTTTTGCTGATATTATCAATTTTTCTGCAAGGATCCTCCCAGTAATAATGTTGCAGACTTTATAGACTTTTTTTGAAGTGTATGCTCTAAAAGGATTCCCAGAGATTTACTCGCCAAAAGCTGATGTCTGTGTCAAGGTTATTATCCCGCCACAAAACGGCTCGACTTGAATTTGCTAAAAAGAATTTACAAACAAACTGGAGAAAGGTAAGTCAAAAATCGCTAAAGTTGGTAAGACTGTCTAAACACAAATTTCTTTTAAAGGTGATTTTTTCTGATGAGAAAAAACTCAATATTGATGGTCCAGATAGCCTAACTAGCTATTGGAGGGACCTACGTAAGGAACCACGATATTTCTCAAAAAAAAATTTAGGCGAATCCTTAATGGTTTGGGCGCTTTTTGTTTCGACGGTAAGGTTTATTTTACAGTATTAGAAGAGAAATGGTGAATAGCAACGAAGAAGAATTAATTTTTCAACACGACAATGCCTCAGTACATGTAAGTAATCATTCTATCATCAAAAAATATAAGAGTATTGGAATGGCCCGCATGTTCTTCGGAGCAAACCCCCATTGAGAATGTTTATATTTATTTATTTTTTTTTATTATTTAATAATCATATAATTACAAATTATATACTATTACCCTAACCGAGCACTAGCTACTATGGCTTTTGGTGCGTTGTAGCGAAAACAGACCAGTGCTTCTGGTAGGAATCGAACCCACGACCCTCGCAGTGATAACCCAGCTCGCTGCCAACTAGCCCACCGGGGTACACCCCATTGAGAATATTTAGGGAGTTAACCCGTCGAGTTTACGCAGAAAACCGTCAATATGAAAGAATTTTTTCTCTAAAAGAATGCGTGGAGATCTATAAAGGAAAAACTTACAATAAATGTAGACAGTATGGTTGATCGAATTTTCGAGTTGGTTCATGAAAAAGGAGGCCTCACACATTATTAAAACAGCAGCTTTTGAAAATATTTGTTTTAAATTTTGATATGAAATGCCCCCCTAAAAAAAATTGGGGTAATATTATCGAAGTGCTTAGTAATTATACAACTGCATAAGTTTCAAGTTAGTTTTACAAATTTCTGGTAAAATATAGGAATTTTTTTAGAAATTTTTTACTAGACTTATATAAATTTCACAAAAAATTTGTAAATATATCATTAGAACTTTGTAAAACTAACTTGCAACTTATGTAGCTGTATAATTATTAACCCATTAATGCCCAGACGTTTTTTTTTAATTTTGAGACAAAATGTTTGAACACTATCACTTTTTTTCAGAGCATGCTAAATTGTAACAACTCTCCTGGCAACTTAAGTTGCCAATGGGCATTAATGGGTTAAGCACTTTGATAATATTTCACCAATTTATTTTCTGCGTGTAGTTATGAAACACTAATTGATTTTGTTATTCCTTTTTAAATAGTAAAATAAAAAATAAATGAATTGCTTTTTTGTTAAATATTATCAATTTTGCACTGGTTTTACATTTATGCCGGTTAAATTCTTCTAATCTTTTTTTTAAGTTACGAAATTTAGTAAAATTAATGTGTATTTATAGTTTTGCAACGCAGTGTATAGATACATTTAAACAAAGCTTTTATTTTTAAACAATTTTATTTTATAATTAATTTTTAAATCATCTGTCCCTTAGTGCAATCACCTTCTTTGTATCCTCTTCCTCTCTTCTTGAAGCTTTTTATCCAACAATGCCAACAGTTTAATTGACTTTTAGATTGTGTTTGCATGTGTGTGTGTCTCTTAAATATAAAATAAAATGTTACATGCGTATTAAATTACAAAATTATATACAGCTATCCATTGTTAGTAGAGTTTTTCACTGGAATTCCCGGGACGGTATTTCGCTGGAACTTCCCAACAATTTTTCAATCCCAAAATCCGGGGAATATTTAGCGATTTTTTTTGAGTAATGTTATTAATGAATATACCGATTTTAAAGAGTAGAAAATCAAAATTGTATAAGCAGATAAGATATTATGAAGAGTCCTGAATTATTAATTAACGAAAATGTTCTAAATATGCTTTAAAATGAACTAGAAACTCTACTTCTATATGCAAAACATATTTTTTTATTTTTTCTTTTTGTCGAAATTTAGTAAGAATAATTCAGCACTGGCCGTATTTAATGAAAATGCAATCTTAAGTTCAAAGTCACTCGATAGCAAAGGTCTTAAATCAGTTTTAAGGCCCTTGATACAATAAATTGAAATTATTTGAGTATTTTCTCTGACATCGCTATTGGTAGCCTAAATTTAGAATAACCTTTGGGTATACAATATTAATCTCAGCCTAGTATGTTAATCTTCCGCCCTTCACACCTATTTTTTGTTACACGAGTTTTACACTGTAGTTGGTCTGCATTTTTTTGTCAGTGTTAGAACGAAAGGGTAATCATATTTAGGCTGCTGTGAGGTCAGTGGGCAACATTTTTTAAAACAAAAGATAAATTGTCGAATTCGATACTTAAATTATTATAAGTATGACGAAAGCTATAACTGTAACAACCCGAGTGAAAAAAGTTATATGGTGGCATATCTAATTAGATAGAGTCCAATAACTAATCACATACAATTTAATCTGAAAAATGGTGAATACGATTGTAAAGGGTCCGTCATCTAACGTTTTTTTTTTCAACTAGTGCTTATTTCGTGAATGGTAACACTTAGCTCATGTCTGATTTGACAGATAATTAGTTTTATCCTTCCGCTGAACGAATATGGTCCGTATGTTCGGTATCTTGTGAAAAAAGTGAAAGAAACTGGCATCCTCATCGATAAACCAAAGCGTGAAAAGCCAACACCCGAGAATATTGCTGCTGTGGCAGAAAGTGTGCGTGAAGCGCCATCAACATCAATTCACCGTCGTTCTCAACAATTGAACATTTCGGAGACATCATTGACACGAATTTTGCATAAAGACCTTGGTATGACGCCATACAAAGTCCAATTGGTTCAGGAGTTCAAAAAAAAAAAAGTTATTTGGCGGACCCTTTATATTCTTGGATCAAATTGAATTTAATTGGATTGGAGTGGACTTGTATATAATTAAATCCGAATTTTGACCAGATAATAATATCTTAATACATAAAATTGAACACAATTAGGTTCGATTTCGTATAAATGGTCTATTGAATGTTTCACTGAAGGTGAGATTTGCATTTTGAATGGGAGAAAAGTTTAAATAAAATTGTGATTTTTAAAACATTTGTTTTTAAATAAAATAATGAGAACTCATTTGATTTAAATTTAATAAAAAGTTATGATGTGAGCTAATTTAAAGCAGACTCTATCTACTGACAGGTCCTTACATGTTTCATTTCGCGTCACCAAAAATCTTCAGAGGACCAATGTAGAAGGGGTAGAGGATTTACCCAAATTTTGTAGGAAAAAGATCAACGCTTTACCCGTATTGTATTATTCATTAGTTAGAAATGTTTTATTTTTGATTCGAATTAGTTCAATTAGTTCGATTCTTCCATCTTTCATCGGATACTTACTTCTTAGTGGACGTTGTGGTGTAATGGTTAGCGCGTTGGATTGTTACACAGATGGTCCCGGGTTCGATCCCAGACAGTGACAAATTTAGAAAAATTATATGTATGAGTTTTCTATCACTTATACATATCGCAGCTCCCACCTTCGGTGTTCCCACAGCACTTAACCCCACTGAAGCAAAATAATGAATGAGAGGTATGAACCAAAAAACCTCAATAAGTTCGCCAACTCTTCATCAGGTGGCGAGTAACAACTGTTCTAAGACTTATCATCTCTCACAATTACAGTGTTGCCATAAATCCTTTCTGAATCCTTTCATCTTTCCCACCTTTAATCTCTCCTTTATCGCCTTTCCAAAGAAAGCCACACATTAATAAATAGGAAGAATTTCCTGAGTGTTGCTTCTCTTAAAAAAAAAAAATGATCTTGAACTTGAATAATCTTGCTCACAGTCGTAAATTAAGATAGAAGATGGAAAAATATACTTTTGGTTTTAATTTTTTGAAATTTAAAAGTAAACATTTAATAAAGAATTATAAAATAATGCATGAATGTTAATTTAAAAGTTTCAAACAGTAGCAAATAAATGTTTGTTTTAAGAAAAATTTAACTGACACTATATGGTTCATATTAACCAACTTAAAATTTCGTTATAATTTTTTATAGTTTCCCACAAAGTCTCTAAAAATTAGAACTATGTATTTGAGAATTTGTGACATACTTTTATTTGATTTGTTAAAAAACTTAAAAATTAAAAATTAATGCGTTTTCGGTTGAAAATTGTTCAAAAAAGTTACAAATAAATTTATGGAAATTTTGGAAAGATCGTATTAAAAATATGAAATTATATGAATCCGAGTTTGTGGGACTGACATAAATAGTTCGTCTTAGTCGGGGTTTCGTATCACAAATCGTCGGGATTTTCAATTACTTTATATAAAATATGTATTTCTTATTTGAATGCTTTTATACATTATAAAATATTTATTGAAGCAAAATAAAAGTACTCGAGCTCGAGACCAATTGTAGTCAATATAAAAATTAATTTATTTCATAATTATTTTCGTTTATTTAACCTTATCTCTTGTTTTTCAATTTTCTAATTATTTGAGTTAAGGTTTGTTGATTTTATTTTATAAAAGTTTTTTTATTTCAATATTTCGCTACTCCTTTGTGTAGCATCTTCAGGAAAATAAAAAAAAAAAAAAAAAAAAATAAAAAGTTTGATATTGTAATGACAGAAAAGCAATTTTTCCGCATTCACACCATGTGAATTGCTTCGTCTATCAGAATACAGCTGTCCGGCAGCGCTAAAAAGCTCGTCGCTTGCAACACTAGTTGGTGGGGCTGATAAATAATTTATTGCTACTGCTTTTAAATTTGTAAATGGACTTGAATTCCAATACTCAAATATATTTATATTTCTGGGACTAAAGAATACGTAATAAACATTTTAATTTCTTTTTCAATAAAATTTTCATTTGGTTCTGCCACTTCTAAGTCTGGTTCTGCATCATGTCCATCTCAAATTGATGAACCTTGTATTCTCTTTTTACGATTACTTACAACTCGAAATTGATTGCAAAATATAAAAGTATACGTTTATATAAATTATATCGCATTAAATTTAATTATTTGCTTGCTTATAAGTCTAGTAGGTATATTTGTGGAAAAAAAATTTTTAAATCCTTTTGGATTTTTGAAATTTTTTCACACACACATACGTTGATATTTAAATATCGTTGTGTTTTTTTTTTTTTTTTTGGTATTTTATCGTATTAAACGTTGTATTTTTTATGTAGTTTTTTTGTAAATTCTAAAAAGTAAATATAACCAAAGTTGTTATTTATTTGTGCTTTTTATTAAATAATCATAAAAAGTTCGGTAGTTTGGCCAAATTTGGCCGAACACCGAACTTGGCCAAAGTTCACTTTTTGACCGGACTCCGAAGCCGAAGACGAATACTCGGTCGTACACTAATAATTTAACCTTGAAACTTTCGAGCAACATTGTTTTTTTTTTTTTTTTTTTTTTTTTTTTTCTCCAAAGAGAAGCAACACTCAGGAAATTCTTCATATTAATTAATGTGTTGCTTTCTTTGGAAAGGGGATAGTGGAGAGATGAAAGGTGGTGAAAGATGAAGGGCTTCAAACATGGCAATACTGTAATTGCGCGAGTAGATAAGTCTTAGAACAGTTGTTGCTCGCCACCTGATGTAGAGTTTGCGAATTTATTGAAGCTTTTTGTTTCATAGCCCTGATTTATTATTTTACTTCGGTGAGGTTAAGTGCTATGGGAAGCGATACATATAAGTGATAGAAAACTCATACCTATTATTTTTCTAAATTGATGTTGTCGTCACCGGGAATCGAACCCGGGACCATCTGTGTAACAGTCCAACGCGCTAACCATTACACCACAACGCCCACCCAATTCTTTGTGACAGATCTGATTAAATATAGTAGCATAAGTAAAAAGATATGGGGCAATATAAAATTTGTACGACAAAAAATCATTATATCTTTTTATATATTATTCCATACAAAGTAATATATATTGAGATATGGTCGCATTAAATAATATATAACTCTTTTTACTCGGGAATCAATATTTAAGTTAAAAGACATAAAAATCCAATTTAGCATTTTCTCAGCTACTCAGAGATTTGAGTTTTCTCTTTTTTTACTAATCAGTCTGAATGGATTTTCATGAAAAAACTCAAAATACAAGCGGAATTGTGTAATTTTGCCTAAAATGCAAATTATATTTAAAATATTTAAAATTGTTTGATTCTCCATAAAAGCATTGTAATAATTTACCAATAAACCGGTGATAATAAGATTTTTATGCAACTTCTTTCATAGCAATTTTGGACGCAATAGTATAATTTTAAATGCTTGGTCACATGAAAGCGTATTTTTAAAGGAAACTGTGTTACTTTATTTGTGAAGTTTAGATTTCTCTACGGGCTGTTGATGGTCAGTCTTTTCAAAATGTCGATACTAAATAAAAACAATTTACATCATCTTTCACCCAACGTTTCGTTGGTTGTTTTTTCCAACTTCATCAGGAGTCAATGTTTATTAAATTCTGGCAAATAGATAACAAAATGGCAAATAATTAATTCTAATTTTATAAAATAAAGTTTTTTTTTTCTTTCTAATATTAGGATCACAGATTATTTAAAACTTACGATTTTATAAATTACATCGGTTAAATATTTCTTATTTCTATAAAAAGTTGACAACACGACACAAATTTAAATAAATAAATACATATATAATAAACAAAATTTTACAAAAATCACAACAAAAATCTTTATCCTAATATCACAGAACGTTTTTAATCAACTGATTGTCACAGAATATTGAAGCTTTGTTTGGTCTTTGTCTTCTTTGGTGTTAGGAATTTGGGTATGAATTCCCGGGATTTCGGAAAACTAAAAATCTAATCCCGCTTCCCGGGAAATGATAAAGTCCTTTCAAAGAAAACCCCTATTTATTAGTTCTACACCAGTAAGTGTACGTTTTTTTTTCCATTTTTAATTTTAATAATGTCTCATATTTTCATTTTTTGAGTTTTCAATAGTTGATGGTTGTCTCTTCATTTTGATTTTATACAATATTTTTTTTTTTTTTTAATTTTTTACTTTTGAACATGTGTTGCCGCCATATGGTTTGTCAATCGTTTTCATGCAAATTTTATGTTAAATTGGTTTCAGTAAATTTTTCATTTTTTTTTATCGTCCTGTAGTATACGAACAGTAAATGACTGCGGGTGATTTTACTCGTTTGATATGAGTAAAAGTAACAGTTTTATAATTATTTATATAATACAATGTTATAAAAGGAGGAGTAAGATGAAAATGGGGGTTTGCACTTTTGTTGAATCGATTCAAAAGCAATTTCTTTAAAAGCTTAAAATTATACACTCAAAAGAAT
Source organism: Delia radicum (assembly GCA_021234595.1). Taxonomy (NCBI): domain Eukaryota; kingdom Metazoa; phylum Arthropoda; class Insecta; order Diptera; family Anthomyiidae; genus Delia; species Delia radicum. The sequence continues at coordinate 231,125,674 of CM037852.1, read as the reverse complement.
TTTATATTTCAAAGGCAAGTGTTACAAAAGATGAGGAAAGAGAAAAAACTTAAGTCAAGTTTCAATTAAAATAACACTACTCGACAAATTTCAACTTTTTGCAGAATCTTTCTTTCAAATACACATTTTTTGATAGGCTTAAGCCTGCATCCAAATCTGCCTGTCAATAAAAAGACAGAAACTAGTCTAGTCTGATTTAAAAATTAATAGTGTTTATAATTTTTTAGAGAAAAACGTTTATTCTTTTTCTTAACCTCAACAACGTTTATTCTTTTTCTTAATTTTGTTTTCTCATTTACAGTTTTTGAAATATCGCGATTTTTATAATTACATCATTCTTCAAATTTGTTCGTATATTTTGCATAATTTTTCAAAAGTTAACAGCAAAATCATAAATTCTTTTTTAGGAATATAAATGTAAAACAAATTTCCCTTATTTTAGTATAGTCTACATGACTATACCGGTATTGCAAGGAAGCTGAAAATATTGCCTGTTTAGTTTATTTCTTATAAAATTTATTTATGTTAAAATTTGTTTACATTTTATCACTATGCGTAAAATAAACATTCTAATTAACTCATTTTTGTAATAAAACTCAAAATCCATTCTGAAATATTTAGAAAAATATAACATTTTCATATACAAAATGTGGTGTATGAAAAAAAAAAAAGTTTGCCAGATTTACCTTCGGCGTACTAATTTCTAATAGAAAATATGTGTTGAAAAGTCAGGTTTTACAAAAAGTGACAAATTCTTTAGAAGTAATGTTATTTTTAAATAAAGAGAGTTTTTTCTTCTTGGTATTTGAGGCATATGGAAAAGTAGTTAAAATTGTAAGTTCTTTTCTAAATATTTCAGGAAATTTTCAATGCATTTGTAATTTTAATACAAACATTTGTTCAATGGAATATCTAGTTTATGTATCCACTCTAAAGCGGACCTAAAATAATAACTCACTAAAAGCATATAAAATTGTTCGAAAACGTAGTAAAATCGACAAAAATTTGTATTGTCATTAACCCATTTTTTACCAAGACACAGAAGTTTTCAAGAGCCTATAACTTTTGTTAGGAAAGCGATGTAACAGAAGGGCGATTTAAAGCTCCTTGAGGGGTTACCATATACAAATACTTTTATTAAAGTTGTGAATAAAATTCTTACCGTTTGCAAAAATGCAAATTGGAAAATTCTTTAAAACTAGGTTCTTATTCACTTTTTATATTTACCAAAAATTACACTTTATACCACATTTATTTTGAAACGACACATTAAAACCAAGTAAAACGTGTGCATTTAAGGCGACCATTATTTTAAATAGTGATAGCGGAAATTAAACTCGATGACAGTTGACAATTTTGACATATTGATGCAACAATATGAAAAAAAATAAAGGTCCATTTTAGGGAACATGCGACAATTGGAAACTTTCCCTTGAAAAGTCAATTGAATTTAAAAAACCGCATATATTTTAAAAAATCCCAAAAATTTGGGAGATTTTTTCAAGTTTAGCCTTTTTAAATGTTTTCTTTAATTTTGTAGAATTTTTTAAATTTTGCTGGTTTTTTAAGTTTTGGTGTTTTATTTTCCAGTCTGGCGCTTTTTTATAAATGTTGGTGATATTTTTAAATTTTGGCATATTTCTGCAATTTGTTGTTATTACTTAGGTTATAAGAACTGGCATTTTTGTGTGCACACAATTATTTTTCAATTAAATATTTAATAGATATTGAACAACTTTAACTGAAATAGAGCTTGAAATTAACATTTATGGAAATTAACATTTATTACTGAAAATATTATACTTTTGTTAAGGGGCTTACTAGGGCTTACTAGTTGTTTCAATTAAACTATTATTGTATCAATCACATTTCACCAATAATATGGTTCCTTTTATCATGTTCTTTTAAAAATTTCTCTTTTTTTCAGTTATCATATTATTGTATTGTCTACAATCATACTATAGTGTTTATTATCATATTAATCTATCTAACTGCAGCCAGAATAATATGATAATATTACAGTCTTCGCTCTTTTAGTTTCATTCTTGTTTGAGATTTTGTGAAAAGAAGTTGTGAGAAACATTCAGCCTAGGCAAATTAAATAATATTAAACAAAATTACATTAAAAATGGGCAATGGTGATCTGTTTTACGATGGTGATCTGTTTTGAGAAAGAAGGAATAAGTTTGTAGTCTCAACCCGGTCTGCCCTGGAAGTCGGGGCAAAAGTGTTATTTGTTTTGTGAAAGAAGGAACAAATTGTAGTCTCAACTCGGTCTGGCCTCGAAGTCTAGGCAAAAGTTTAATTGTCGCGCACCAGTTAAATAAAGTTATTGTTTATTATAAAAAAGTGATAAAAAAAGTGCTTTATATTTTAATTGTTTGTAATTACGCAAAAAAAAAATATTGTTAAAGGAAAAAAATGTGAAAGAAAAATTTAAACAAAATGAATGTGCTTTTAAGTATGTAGTACGAAATAATCATAATATGTTTGCAATAATCATAACATGGTTATAAATGATGACGAAATTCGTGGCCATGATCATAATATGATAACTAGGACTATAATATGGTTATAATGCAATTATTATGATTGCTGCAAACATGGTTTGATCAATATAAATGTAATGTGAAATTGTATTCTTAACAATATTTTTATGCGTGATTTACTCTGTAATCACGTGTATAGCTTGTATAGCTGACACAATATTTCATAAATTATTTTAAACCTAAGCTTATTTAAATTTGTAAATTATTAAATAAATATACTATTAAAAAAAACGCATATCATTTTAATCCAGCTTCAATAGAATGCTGGGAGAATACTGCAGAGCATATATTATGATAATTCATACAAATTACCAGAACCATAATATGATAATATTGGGATATATTTGGAACCATAATATGGCAATCTAATTATCATATTATGATACAGAAGCAGATAAGATTATGGTTGTCACAACCATAGTAACATGGTTGTCGCAACCATAAATCCAAAAATGTATGATGCTCTTCGAATATGGTTCCCTCAACCATGTTTTTTCTTTACGTGTTTAGAAATCAATAAAAACGACAATATTTAAGGAGTTATAAAAAAATAAACAATATGGTTTATTCAAAAAATTCTTTTTGCGATAGAAAAACACAATATTAGATATTATTCTAAAATTTATAATTTAGAATACGAACTAACTTGGCAACCCTGGTAACCATTTCATAGACCCTCTTCTTAAAAGCCATATCGGGTGCCATCGTGGGTATTCATCAGTGAAAAAAAATTAAATTTTTTTTCTCAAACGAATAAATTTTTTAGCCCCTAACGTAGGCGGAATTTTAAATTTTTGATTCGCATTAAAATGGTACGAGGGTAAACTAAAAATTTAAAAAAATACTCAAAAATTCGTTGTTATATTATTTTCAAAAAAATACTAGGCAAAAATTTAAAAATGTCTCTACTTTAGGGACTTCACTTTTTAGTCCTCTACAAAACAAAAAAAAAACCGATTGAAAATAGGACCACCCGCTGCACAGTGGCACCTGACTTTCAGTATCTTGTTTTGAGAAAAAACATTTAAAATAAATATTGCTCATGTGAAATAAGGGCAAGGAATTTGTTTATCATGCTATTACTTTTTTATTTCTGCGATTTTTTTTCCAAAATTTTCATAACATATAGAAAAAAGTTCGAACCATTAAAATACTGAAACACAATTAATTAAAAAAAAATCGAAAGTTAGTAAACCCCTTATTATAAATGTACTAATATTCATAAAAATTATTCGGGAAAATATGAAAACATAAAAAAGTAACTTTTATATATTCAATTGATTTTAATTTATTTCACTCAAAATTATTTGGTTGCCATTTAGTGCAATTAGAAAATGTTGCAAAATAACATCTATATAAATTAAAGATTTATTTGATAGTTAAAACCACAATCACTGCATCAATTAAGTACCAAACAAAATTCTATTCAAATTAATTTCTAACACATTTTATAAACAGGGGACACTTTTTGAACATTTGTTTAATATTAAATTTATATTTATTTCACATATTAAAGTTTTTCATATTAAACGTACACTCACAATATAATGACGTTAAAAACTACCTAAAATACCTATTAAATTAACTGAAAACACAATTGAAAAAAAAACGACTACTGATTTTCCATTATATTCAACCCATTTTAATATTTATTTCCAAACATAGTTCAAATAACCGATGGAAGTAGTAAAAATAACAGAAAGTTTTCTAAAACAACCTTTAATATTTAATAGACAAAACGTAAAAAAAACGTACAAAACAGAACACACACACAAGCCAATTATTGTATTTGTTTGTATGTATTATTTTTAGGTTGATATGTGTGAATTTCTTGTAAATACAATTGAAGGGCTTAATGTAAAAACTTGATAAGCCACATTTTATTTTTGGTTTGTGTTTTGTCTTTTAAAGTTTAAAAAATGCAACAAAATACGACTTTTGCAGGACATTTATACTCTAGATACTTGTAATAAGTGTTTCGATCAAATATTAATCCATCGATGTCTAGAAAACAACGAAAGTCCATAAAACCATATACGTGGCTTATCAAGTTTTTACAATAAGGGAATTATTGGACTTTTTTTTTGAAAGAGTAACAATAAAATTAAAAATGTAACTGCCAATATTTAATTACTACCGAAACAATGTATATTCCTACAGTATGTTTTTTAAACTACCGAAAGAAAAAGCTGAAAAAATGTTTCTATGGCTTTTAATTGATAATTCAAACTGTACGTAAAACTTTATAAATAAACTTGAATCGGCAACAGAAAATATATTGTGAGTGTATGATTAATTTAATATTTGTATCAATCATACGCCTCAGTGTGGTGTATACAAATCAGAACACACACACAAGCCAATTATTGTATTTGTTTGTATGTAATATTTTTAGGTTGATATGTGTGAATTTCTTACAATTGAAGGGCTTAATGTAAAAACTTGATAAGCCACATTTTATTTTTGGTTTGTTTTTTGTCTTTTAAAGGTTAAAAAATGCAAAAAGATATGACTTTTGCAGGACGTTTATACTCTAGATACTTGTAATAAGTGTTTCAGCAAGACTTCGATCAAATATTAATCCATCGATGTCTAGAAAACAACGAAAGTCCATAAAACCATATACGTGGCTTATCAAGTTTTTACAATAAGGGAATTATTGGACTTTTTTTTTGAAAGAAAAACAATAAAATTAAAAATGTAACTGCCAATATTTAATTACTACCGAAAGAATGTATATTCCTACAGTATGTTTTTTAAACTACCGAAAGAAAAAGCTGAAAAAATGTTTCTATGGCTTTTAATTGATAATTCAAACTGTACATAAAACTTTATAAATAAACTTGAATCGGCAACAGAAAATATATTGTGAGTGTATGATTAATTTAATATTTGTATCAATCATACGCCTCAGTGTAGTGTATACAAATCAGAACACACACACAAGCGAATTATTGTATTTGTTTGTATGTATTATTTTTAGGTTGATATGTGTGAATTTCTTGTAAATAAAAATGAAGGGCTTAATGTAAAAACTTGATAAGCCACATATATTGTTTTATAGATTTTCACTGTTTTCTCCACATTGATGGATTAGTGTTTGATCGAAGTCTTGCTGACACACTTATTGCAATTATCTAAAGTATAAACGTCTTGCAAAAGTCATATATTTTTGCATTTTTTAACCTTTAAAAGGCAAAAAGTAAACTAAAAGTAAAATGTAGCTTATCAAGTTTTTACATTAAGCCCTTCATTTTAAGGCCTTGAATTGAAATAATTTTGTATTTAAACAAACTCTTTTTGTAAAAAATTTTATGGAACTTATTGGACTTTTTCTGAAAGATTCTTCATTTGAAAACAAACTTTAAGTAAAACTTTATAAATAAACTTGAATCGGCATCAGAAAATATATTGTGAGTGTATGATTAATTTAATATTTGTATCAATTATACGCCTCAGTGTGGTGTGTTTAATTTTAATGATTGAATTTATATAAATTCATTTTTATATCAATGTATAATTAACGAAATTCATAGTAATGAAAATGAATTGAATTGTTTTTTTCACAGCTATAGTTAAAATTAACAGTTTTTAATTCGTAATACGTACATTAGGGTGTCCCGACAAAGGATATTTTTGCGACTTGATAATTGCACTCAAGCGATGAGTTTTAGATAGCTAAATACGGAAAAAATAACGAATTTTTTTTTTCTTTGAGGGAACTTTAAGCCCTTACAAGCGATTTAATATGTTACGTTTTGGTTTAGAAAGAATTTATCTAATTTTTTGTCGAAAAAGGGGGTCAAAAATTTCGTTATTATGGCAAAAATATTCATATTTTTTTTTAGAATACTTTTAGTCCAGCAAATCATTTTTTTTAATTTTTGAGCAAGTACATACACGCAGAAAACATTCTCAGTTGTGGCCACCGAATTTATTGCCAATCGTATTTTGGCGGTTACGACAACTATCTGCATATTAAATTATATTTTTAGTCGTAGAAGCTAATATCCAGTTGCCCCATTCAATATTATATTCCACTTAAACATTAAAATGTTCCACAAAATTTTCATGATTTCTGGGATATTTTTATTTTTTCATATTGATAGAAAATATTTTTGATTTCCCGCCTTTTTTAAAAAATTTGTTATATGTATTTAAGTTTTTAATTATTAAAACTAGTTTTTCAAATTGTAATATTTGTTCCCTGAAGAAGTCACTTAATGTGGAGACGAAATATGGGAAATAAATAATTAATAAATAAATGATCTTAAGCTCATTTAAACTAAGAAGAATAAAATAAAAGAAGATCGAAGAAAACTTAACATTTTTGATATTAAAAAACTTTTTTTGATTTTTCAAGTATTGAACCGTGGCCTTCAGCTTAATAGCCCACTGTCCTTATTGCACCACAATTGCTTTAAATTTTCTTTAACTTATTGGCTGTTTGAACATTTTAGTATTTTGTTTTAATTTAAAAAAAAAAAAAAACTTTTTGTGTTTGTTTTTTCCGGGATATGAACTTGGAAACTCGGAGAAATTGGCTGCCGCTTTATCCATTACTTTTTTAACATGTGTTTTTATAAGAAAAATTAAACATAAAAAAACTTGCTGAAAAGGAAAAAACGGTGTGGTAGTCCAATAGTATTCTAAAAGATAATTATGAATATTTTCACATAACAAGCTCTACATACCGAAACTTTTGAGCTTATTTTCGACAAAAAGTAAGACAACTTTTTTTGAGCAAAACGTACCATTTTTGAAATCTTAAATCGCCTATCGGGACCTAAAAGTACTCTCCAACATTTTTTTCTTTAGTTTTCCCGTATTCAGCTCTTAAATACTTATCGTTTGAGTGATGTAACTTAAAATTTCTTTTCTAATGGGACACCCTAACGTACATTGAATTGTTCGTGCGTATTTGGAATTTATAGTAATATATAAAAAGTGATTTAATTATTTCATTGTTATTCATATCACATTCTAGTCCAGCGGTTCCCACCAACTTTTGCTTCACGGACCCCTTGATACACTTGCACTGGGTCACGGACCCAAAAACAAATTTTATATATATTTTTGTAATGCAGAAGTATCGAAATAAACAATAATTGGATTTTTAATATTTGTACATATTTGAAAATTTTAGTATTTTATTTTAATTAAAAAAAAAAACTTTTTGTGTTTGTCTTTTCCGGGATATGAACTCGGAAAAATATTTATATTTTACAAATTAAAAAAAAAAAACAAAAACACATTACCAAAACCAAATACAGTTATTTATTTAGCGTATGGATTTCAATACAAAAAAAAGAATAGCGATTTGTGGAATTTGTTACACATTTAGTGAATTTAACCAAGAAACTGTGCAAGCCGTCAAAGTGTTAAGGTTGCTCAGTGAACCCTTGTAAGATGAAATGGTGCATTCTCGAACAATATGGTCTTTTGTTTGACGAGAAGCTCCATATAGACTTCTAGGCTCATCCACATGGCCCCAGTTGTAAAGGGTTTCTAGATTACACCATGCTTTCCTTGGTAGTTGAAGGTCAGTTTCGCTTCTTCGGTCGTCAAATAAAGGACTGAATTTGACCAGCGATTAATTTCATAATTGTCATTTAACAAACGTTTTTTTTTTTTCTTTATTTGCCAATTCGTTTTCCGAATATTAGCGACCAATACAATTGAAGTAGATAATATTACATTGCATGATAAATAATTTCATAATTTTTTCATAATTTCTGCAAAAGCGTTCATATTTCTCGCCTCGCTCAGGAGATTCCCCACATCTCGGATAACAGTCCATTCTTGTATGTTATTAAGCCACGTAGTTTCTTTTCTTCCTCTAGTAGGTCTACCTTCAATATTAGTTTTCGTAATGGTTTGTCATCAGCTTATATTTTGGGTTTCTCATAATGTGAACCAAGTACGCCGTTTTTCTTGTCTTTATAGTGGCTAAGAGCTCTTTATCGCGGTGTACTTCGTTGTTAGATATAAAGTGTGTCCATGGTATTTTCAGTATTCGTCGGTAGATCCACATTTCGAAGGCTTAAAGTCTTTTTACGTCAACTGCTTTAATAGTCCACACCTCCGTTGCATATAGGAGTACTGACCATACATATGTTTTGACGAATCTAAGTTTTGTTTCAAGGTTAATGTCATGGCTGGTGAGAACTTTCTTATATATAAAAAAATGCTTCTCTTGCCATTTCAATACGGCATCTTATTTCTTTTGAACCGTCCCACTGGTCATTGATTGTAACCCCCAGATACTTAAAGCTCTGTACTTTATCGACACAGGAGTTTTGTATTCTTAAGGTGGTTATGTTGTGGTTACTTTTTCTGCTTACAATTAAGTATTTCGTTTTTCGGATATTTATCTGCAGGCCATAAGCTTCACTGTATGTAGTCAGTTCTTGATCTTGAAGTCCAGACATGCTATCAGCCAGTAAGGTGGTGTCATCGGCATATCGAATATTATTGAGAAACATGCCGTTCATATATATATTCCTTTCTGCACATTACATATGAATTCCTGAAAGATTCTTTCGGAGTAGATATTAAATAATAATGGGGACAATATACAGCCTTGTCTGACTCCTTTGGAAATTTTTATATTTTCTGTCAGGTATCCGTTGACATCAACTTGTTCTGTCTGATGCCAATACATACTCCTAATACATCGGTTTTCTTTGTCGTCTATACCAACAGATATAAGAATTTTCATCAGTTTATCATGCTGCACCGCGTCGAAAGCTTTTTCGTAGTCAATGAAGCATAGGAAAATGTCCTTTTGCGCATTTCTGCATTTCTGAACCAGTGTCTGTATACAAAATAGTGCTTTGCGGGTGCCCATACCCTCTTTAAAACCAAACTGAGATTCACCCATCCTCTTTTCTTATTTTTCATATATTCGAGAGTGAAATATTCTGAGAAATATTTTGAGGACATGACTCTTTAAGGCTAACAAGCCTATAATCATTGCAATATTTTGCGTGGCTTTTCTTGGGTATGGTTATTAATGTGGATTTAAGCCAATCTTGTGGGAATTTGCCAGTGTCGTAAATGTAGTTAAACAAATCTGTTAGAAGTTGGATGTTGTCGTTGTCTACTAATTTGAGTATTTCAGAAGGTTTGGCGAGTTCAAAAGGCCCATGCCATGATTCAAGCCTTCGTGTAGTTGAATTGCTTATATCGGTTTTTAAAGCAATGTGCTCATTGTCTTTAATCTCATTATATTCTCGTTACAATGCGTGTTTTCTTCTCATCTGTGCTGGTGCAATATTACATAACTTCGGAAGCCATGCCGTTGGTGTTGGGCGCAGTGGTCCTGAAATCAATCTCATCGTTAGCTGAGTGTAAATTTTTTGTGTGTGGTGACAATTTTCAAAAAAATATTTCTATGAAATTTGCTTTTGCTTAAATATTTAATTTCACTTGTGTTATTTTGTAATAATGAAACTGAATTTGGAAAAAGTTGCTGAGGAACGTCTTGCATCAACGGATAAAAAGATTTAATGATAAAAATTAGATTTAAAAACTATATGCACTTTTTGCAAATTTTAGCGGAAAATTTGTAGGTTATGTATCCGAACTTATCATTCGATTCGGATAAAATTTAGCATTGGTTCACATTTCATTATGATATGCCAAATTTGGTGGAAATCAAGTAATATTAAGACATCGTTAATCTACAAATGTTTTTTTATAATATAAGTTTGTCTCTCATAAATCAAATCTACTGCTAGCAACATTTGTAGGTCAATTACATTTAAATATGAATAAATTTTCTTCAAATTTGGCCGTCATAATAATATTTCGACCAATAACCATATACTGATTTTTGTCGTAATCGGATAAAAATATCGAATGCTTAACCTGGAAATTTTTCGCCAAAAATCGTATAAAAGTACTAAAAATAAGCAAACTTAGTTTTTATCATAAAATCTATTGAAATATCGGCAAAAATGATTGTAAAGTTCGCACACAACTACAAAATTTGATTCATTTGTGCATTATTATTCGTTACTTTAAAGAAAAAAGTGCTATTATTGAAAACGTGGTCCCAGAAAAATCGTTATAACTTTTTACTGTTACCGATCTAATAAACTTTTTTTTTGATAATGGTAGAGCACAAAATAATAAAAGTTTTATATACAAAATTTTTCGAAATCTTGTTTAAGAAGTTCGAAAAATTTTCGAACTTTTGAAATTAATTGCTAAATTTTACGCAAGGTAAGTTACAAATCAAAATTAAGGATATATCTTACAAATCGTTTTAGTTTTAATTATTTATGCGAAGTTTCAGAGATCGGTTAAATAGATCGCCTGGAATATAAAAAATTCCAATGCAATTTAAAAAAAAATTTAATTGGAAATATCTTTTTTGCAAAAATTTTAACTATTATTAAGCGAAACATTTTATATTTTGGTCAAAATTTCGATTTTCGAAAAATCATGGACCCCGTAGTCTTATATTTACCCTGAATTAGTAATTTAAAAAAACAACTGAAGAATAATACTGCATTTTTGTAACAGTTGTTTAAGGCCATTATTTATGTACTAAAATATTTGTTTTGCAGTCAACTGATCATTTTTGTTAGTTATTTAAAAAATACAAAACTTGGTCGACTTTTAACATACTTATTTAGCAATGAAAATTATTCAAGTTCGAGGCCATACTCTATAATTCTTTATTAAGATATTGTCCTAACAAATAATCTATAGAATTTTTGTTTACAAATTTTTTAATTGACCACTTTCAGGATTGTGTTGATAGATCTATTTTGGGACTTTTCTAGGTTCCCATCATTAGAACACATTTTGAAAGAAGTGACAATCCCATGCAAAACATCAAACATTCATATAACCTAGATTTCCTACTAAATGAGAACTTATATATGAGTTCGAAGTTAAAGATTATCACCATTATAAATTATGAAAAGTTTTTCGACCTTTGAAATGTATGTTTTTTCAATTTATTTTTGATCAATGGTCATAATCACTTTAATAAATAATTGTGCTCTAGATCACGTTTGTATTTATAAAATACCCTTTATTATTTTATATATCTCCAAGATTTCTTCATTCTTTGAATGACATCTTCTTCTTTTAAAAATTTAAACGTGACCTTGAGCTCAATTATGACCATTGATCAAAAATAAATTGAAAACTTGTTCGTTATGTGCAAGCTCTAGCTTTGGTAGATACACGCTTTTTGTTTTTATTCTTCTTTTTATTTTTACATTTGTTTTGTTTATATTTGATCACACAGAAAACAGATTCGTTGTACTACTGAATTTTTCGCCTGGCGCATGGTTCGGTTGATTCGATATTTTTGTTTGTGTCAACAGAAATTTGGTTAATACAACAAATTGGAACTTCCAAAATAATTTTGTTGCAGTAAACAAATCATTCGGTTGGCCAGAAATTCGATTGTCACAATGAATCTGTTTTATCTGTTTTATTGTTGATATATTGATAGTTAGAAAATAACAATAGGAAAATTTCAGTGTATATCCAATGCATAAAAACGTAATAACTAAAGTACACTGAGAGAATTAGCAGCATGATTTTGATTTTTCATAAATTCAATGAAATTGCACTGGAATTCATTCATTGAAACTTTCAATTTAGTTAATGCAAGTTTTCATAAAATTATATGAAAAATATAATTTTATCAATTAAAACTTTCATAAAAGCAATGAAGAAATTTAATAAAAGAGCTGGTTTCATACAAAATATGATGGTTTTCATTAATTTTACGAAAATTTTTGTTTATTTTGTAAAAAAAGTTTCATTAATTTACTGAAAAATTTCCATATTTTTCGTCTATCAAAATTGGCTGTGTTTAGCGTGTGGAATTTTGACATTGCATTTAAGGTAATTTAAAAATATTTTTTTTTGTTAAAATAGGGAAATATAACTGAAAAAACAGTAGTTTTGACTAATTTTTTTAAGTTACTTTGAAATGTTAAAATCAAAAATTTGTCAGTTATTTTTACGACAGTGTTAGTTATTTTTTATTGCATTTCTTAGTTGATTTTTAACAGTTTAAAATAACAAAATTTTTATTGTCTTTTAAACTGAATTTACACTTCTTTTAACTGTCAATTTAAGTAAAATCGGATGTCATACTTTTTAGAATGCAGTACAAGTGACATAAAAAACTTTTAAATGTTTAACCTTCCGTCCTTACTCTGGGGTGTAATACTTCCTAACAATAGTATGAATTGCGTGCAATGGAAAATAGGTGTGAGGACTGAAGGTTAAATATAGAATTCCTCGAATTAATTACACCCGGATTTATAATATATAAACGAATCATAGTTTACAGACACAATGATTTTATAGCATATAGCGAACGCGAATCTTGAAAAAAACCAGATGGTATTATTTTTTTATTACAAAAAATACCAAAAAAATTGTACTTTATTTTCTAATAACTTCATGCTTTATAAATTCTTATAAGCTTTATTATCCTGCATCAAAGCTAAACGAACAAGTTATAGCAAAATGCTTTAACCTCAAATTCAATTATGTAGAAAGAAAATTTTCTAAAACAAAAAAAAAAAAAAAAAAAAAAACTGGGGTTGAATTTTACAAAACATATTCTAAATATTTTATTACACTAAAAAAAATAAGTTAGTAGAAAAGTTAGTAAAACGTCTTGTAAATCAGGTATACTATTTTTTAGCAAATTTTTTTGCTAAAATCGTGTTTTCAGCTAAAATTTTTGTTATACTTATTCAGCACTTAACTGTTTTATACTAATGCTTTATTAATATTATACTAATGCTTTATTAATTAAATTTGCTAAAAAAAATTCTGCTGATAAGCACATTAATAGTGTGGACGACAACCAGATTGAAAGATATACGCAGAATGAAGTAGATGTCCCGGCATGTCAAGATGTAGTAGAGAAGAGGAAAATTATACTAAAAAGTACAACTCTAATAAGACATATAAAAAAATCAACCATGGAAGATTTTTGTATCTGTTTTTTATACATAAAACAAAATTGAGGATTAAAACAACTTAAATTTTGCGTTGTCACCGGCTTGTGAAAATAATTGTCTATTAATTAAATAAAAGACAAAAATAAAATATTTAAATTTAATATGTATTTCTAAGCTAAATGTTTATACATTAATAATCTAGTGTGGTCAAATTGCAAACAAACATATACAGGCACGTAGACAGAGTAAAGCGAAAGACAAAGACACACATCTTAGGTAGATTTTTATGGTTCCTTTTTCTTATTGCAAAAAAAGGGTTGTTTTTCTCGTTTCGTTTGTCTTTGTTTATTTTTTCGTTTCGTTTCTATAATTGTCTTCGGCAGTTACGTCCTTTAAAAGATAGCATCATTTAGACAGCCATTGATATAAGTAGTTGAAAGAAAATGTTTGTTATGTTATATATATTTATTTCTATATATTTTCAGATATTAAATTAATTCATATCGTCAATGTGGGAAAATGAAAATTTTTATATTTTGTAACGTACTTTAAATTGTTTTTAAAAGAATCACAAAAATATGTTCTATAATTTTCAGCAAATAAATTAACTAAATTACAAATTTTCTACAAATTTTTTGCGTTTTTTTTAGGTCTACTAAAATTCAGCAAAAAATTTATTAATTTTTAGCAAGGCATTTTTATTTCTAATCCACTAAGTGTTAGCAAAACTTTTGCTGAATCTACTAATTTTGTTGTTAAAAATCAGCTCGCTGATTTTCAGCAAAAGATTTTGCAGGCATTAGCAATTTTTTTTGCAAGCACCCTCCTGACTAAACTTTTGCTGACTCAGCAAAATTTTTTGCTGACTTTACAAACTTTTTTTTGTGAGTGTATTTATGTTATTTTCCTAAGGGGTCAATATATAAAAAGAATTTATATAAATAATTTTATGTTTAGCTTAAAGTAACATAACATTTGAAGCGATTAGAACTTTGTATAATAATGAATTTTAGAAAATTGTAGCAAATTAAATTGTAACTAAAAATTAAAAATGTATACATAAAATTCACTTTAATACGATGATTTAAATTACAATTTTCACAACATTTTAATTGAAAATCACATTATACCAAATATGTATACAAAAGTACAATAAAACAACACACAATATTTCAACTTGATTGATTAAAATACAGAATACAGAATTTAATTAAAGTACAATTAACAACAATTGCAGTGAATGGGTAAAAGTAAGTAAGTTTGTATAACATGTTGTTGTTTATTTATGTATGAATGACACTCTGGCGTATGATTGTTATACATACAATTTTAAATTAAAAATAAATCATACGTCCAGTTAATCAAGTGCACTCTGGCGTATGAGTGTTACAAATACATTTTGATATTTAAAAAATATAAGAGGATGTTTGGTAAATTTTTTATAAAGAGAAATATGATTGAAAACATTTGTAAAATTTAAAAATTACGATTTAATAACAGGATGTCCCTTAAAATAACGATTTATCGAATTTCGTTCATTACACTCTAATCCTGAATACAAAAATGGACATTTTACATTTCAGCTACCGATACACAGACTTAATTCATGAAAATGCCCACATTTTGACACATTAAAAAAAGTATTAGTCATATATTTTTTTTATTAGCAGTATTTTTTCTTAAAAGAATGATCATTTATATAAAAAGTAGCTTTTACTTTTTATCAATATCTCTATTGGAAAAATAAATATAATTTGTTTTCTAACTTCGGATTGAAATGGCATTTTTAAAACTGAGTTTTGACAAATTTAAAGCAATTTTTACATAATTTAGACAACGTTTTTAGATTTGCAAATTATACCCCAATGTGTTATACCTGGGAAATTAACAAAGTTAGTTTAAAAAGTTTTAAAAGTACATTAATTTTTAAATGTAGCTTTTTGAATTGCAGATTTTAAAAAAATATTATTTTATATTCAAAAAATTATTATTTTTATAATTTTATTTAGACCACTGAAAACAGTAGCTTTAAAATTGGGTAATAACGTATAATGTAGCTTGTGCGACTACTTTTAAGAATTTTTCGAATATTTTTAAGGGGGGACATTACATTCGCGGCAGAGCAAACAGACCTTTTTTTAAAAATTCATAACTCAGTCAAAAACAAACTTTTTTCCAAAATGTTTATTATTGTACAGAATTGAACAAATTACAAGAAAAATAATTCAAAAAAATATATTTTTCACTCCAACGTGGTTTTATAGAGCTCCAAACTGGCGGCAGAGAAAAAAACGGGGCCTCGTGGTTGCAGCGCTGGGAGTCGCAAAAATTGTCCGATCTGGAAAAAAATGACTTTTTTAAATTTTAACAAAATTGGTTATCGTATGACACGAGCTTTGTTTTTAAAATTTTTTTTTTCAATTTTTGGTGATGTTCCAAATTTAAAACTGTGTTTTTTGAAAAAAATATTGACTTTAAAAATTCATAAAAAATCGAAAACTAATTTAAAAAAAGCTCGTGTCATACGATAGCGAATCAAGTTTAAAAAAATACAAAAAAAAAAAATCGTCAAAAAATTAACCCGCTAGTGCCGCAACTAGTACGAAAAATATGGTTTCGAGATAAACGCGTTCAAAGTTTGTGAACAAAGAAAAAAAGGTAACCTTGAATCTGCCATGCCTGCTTCGTACTGTATGCCTTCGTTATCTTGTGTTGTGCTGTTTCTTACAGTTTTTTGCAATCGTTTAGCAATTCGGGCTTCTTTTGAAGCTTCATACGCCAAAAGTCCACCAAAAGTAAGGTAGCAATTAAAACAAGTATATACCAGCTGCCGTACGTAGGTAGCGTGAATATTAAAAATGCGCTCTCACTAATCCGGCTGTAACTTTTAAACCCGTAGGAATTTTTCCATGAAATTTTTTTCTTAGCAATCTCAAGAATATTTACTAAAATACAAAATTATAAAAAAAGTCGATTTCAGACAAACGGCCAATGTCATGTCCCCCTTAAATTAAACGCAATATTTCAATAGCCGCCGGAATAAGCATTCCTTAAACCTGGGCGATGTTATAGTTATATGACTTACAACTTCTATACAAAGTTTGGTTTAAATCGAAAAGGATGCATGGTGAAGGAACTCGAGTGGTTGATTTTATATGTTTCAGTAGACATGGGCGAAGTCAATTACATTTTACAATCATTTACTTGTGAAGATTTTCAATATCAATAATAATTTCAGACCTACGCACATACATGTGAGCTTAACCGCTTCCTTAGAAAATTTGTAAAATTTTTAATACCAAACATGGGGAATTGAAAATTTTCTAACAAAGAGTGTAAGCCCATGAGTACGTAAGCGTAAGTCTGAAATTATTA